>PVLC010002036.1:0-124375 GCA_004027655.1 Graphiurus murinus
AGGAGGAGGAGGAGGAGGAGGAGGAGGAGGAGGAGAAGAAAGAGGAAGGATACAGAGGAACTGTAGCTGTAGGAACAGAACTGCAGCCAATTCCAAAACCATGCCGTGCAGGCAAGTGGAGATATAAATGCTCCAGATTCTCTTTTCTCCACCTAATTCTGGTGCCCCAATGGCCACCGTTATCCTGGAAGAAGAGAGCAAGGCAGCCTGGGATGGGAGGAGTAGAGGTCACCTTCTAGGTAAAAGAGCTGGGCTGCAGAGAATGAGAGAATAGAGAAGGATCTGCACAGTCCATTAATTGATTGTGCATTCCCTGCCCGTCTATAACTTCGACATTGCTGATAACAAATACTGAATGGGTGACTCTCCACAAATCATTCATATTTCTGCTTCTTTGAGTTTATTTCTTAATAGTCACAATAAATTTAATATAAATATAGGACAAGATGTGATTTAATTTGTTAACCTTTGGAATGCTTTAAAATAAATTCACTAAATAGAAGTTTGTTTGTTTGTTTGTTTGTTTAATCCAATTGGCATGTCTCAAGTTAGATGTTGAAATTATCAACACCATACTTATCAGGAAATAAGTTCTTCTTGGGTCTTTACCTGTGATTGGCAATTAATTCTCAGTGCACCCCAATGAAATTGGTATTCTCATTTCCTCTTATAAATAAGGAAAATGAAGTTTGCAGACTTTTGGAAATGATCCAACAATGATTTTGTCTTCAATTCTCTCACTTCACAAAAAAGAAAACAGAAAAAACATACATGAGTGTTAAAAAATAAAGCTATTTATTTAATAAGCTAAAAATAAAATCAGTGAACTGGAAGTACTTTTCTCACCACTGAGCTATAGAGATAGTAACTGAAATATTGCTACTTCAGTAGTTTCAAAGTGACCATGATAATATGCCATGGGAAAAAGTAGTGGCTAAACCCATAAATATATTTATTTTAATTTAATTGAAATCTGTTTCCAGGGACATATGCAGAGTTGACTAATACTTTTAAGTGATGAATGCATACAGGTTGAATATTCCTCATCTGAAATGCTCTGGACCAGAGTGTTTTAGATTTCAGATTATTTGGAATTCTAGAATATTTGCATGTGCATAATGAGATACCTAGGGAAGGGGATCTAGGTCTAAACTCAAAATTCATTTATATTTCATATGCACCTAGCCTGAACAATATTTATACAATATTTTGACTGTCACATGAAGTGAGGTATGAAATTGTCTGCCTGTGGCATTGTTGATGCCCAGAACATTTCTGATTTTGGACCATTTCAGATTCTGGGCTTTTGTGTTAGAGATACTCAAATTGTAATATAGCAAATTAAAAAGAGAAGATGAAGAAGACGATCAAAAAGAGGGCTAGATTATGATGATAAATGATAGAGAGGTTTAGATTATGATGATAAATATAGAGAAAATACAGAAGCTGTGTAATAATTTTCCAATCTGCATAATTTCTGAAATTTCTTTAGAGGAAAATATAGAAGCTATGTAATACTTTTCCAATCTGCATAATTTCTGAAGTTTCTTTAGTTTCGTTTTGAAAATTCTAAATGTGAATAATGACAATTACTATGGTATTGTTTTTGTTTATCAAAATACCCTTTTATATGAAAATGGTACCCAATTTTTATTTTAAAATAAGATATGTTCGTGTATTAGACATAGTAACCTTAAATTCTCTCATGAAATATAAGGTATAATGTGCATATATGTTATAAACTACTGACACATGTTTAAATAGTTTTTGCAAGAATATATTGCTTGGAAAATAAAAGAAACTCATACTTTATTGACTGAGTTTACTCTTAATATTAATTATATCTGAGTAGAAAATAGCACCATTAAGGTTTAGGTTCTGGTTTCAAAAAACCCTGTCTCACTAAAAGAAAGCATAGTCTTTTAGAGAAATGGCTGATTATGGGTCTGGGACAGGAAATACACAAATTGGCTTGGTTATCTTGTGCCCAAAAGCAAGGATGTTTTCAAAGAATATTACTAGGATCATCTCTAAAGAAAGGTCATAAAATAGATGCTAAAAAGACTGGAATGCCAGGCATGGTGGCGCATATGTGTAATCCCAGTGATTGGGAGGCTGAGACAGAAAGACTATGAGTTCTAGACCAGCCTCAGTTATTTATCAAGAGTCTTAGCAATCTAGCAAAACTCTGTTTCAAAACAAAAAATAAAAAGAGGTTGTGTTACAGTCTGGAGGTAACCTCTGAATCTCTGAGTTCAATCACCAGTAACACACACACATACACATACACACACAGACACACACAAACACACATACACACACACATACACACACACACACAGGAGCATCATTTTAAAAAAAGAGAAATGATTGCAATCCATTAAAATAAAATGGACTTTTAACCCAATAAATCAATAAGAAGTAAGCAATTATCCAAGAAATAGATGTCTGAAATGAATGAGCAGGCAATTCACAAAACAGGAAATTTAAGAGGGATACAGCATTAAGATATGTTTGATCTCCATTATAATCAGGAAATGCAAATTAACAATATTAAGACACCATTTTCTTATCCATCAGACTGGCAAGTTTTTGAAGTGTGGAAAAACAGAAAATACTAGAGATTCAAATTGATAAAAAAAACTTTTTTTGACTGGGCAAATCTATAGTGAAAAATTAACCGTTTAAATATATGGACGCTCTGGTCCAACAATTCTGCTTTCCTATATGTACCTTAGAGAAAGAATTGGATATTCTGTTAGAGGATTCTTTATGATGGTGTTGACTGGCTATATGGTTTTGAATTATATAAAAAAAAGTAACACAAATTCAACCAATGTGGGAACTAGATATATATGAATTTAAAAGAATGTCTTGCGAATATCTTCAAGTTATAAGTTAAGAAAATAACACAGTGAAAATCATAAAGTGTAATGTTATTTACTTAAACACCTGGGATTTCCACTACAGTGGATCTCACAGCTGAGATGTTTACTAAGTGACTAAGGAGGAGTAGTGTGTACTGCTTGGAAACACTGAGCAAATTGTCTGTTCTAGGTGGTACAGATCAGGATGGGATGAGATTTCATCATGCGAGTCTAAATGATGTGCAACTGAAAATTTATGAACTATTTCTATAATTTTCCATTTAATGTTTTCAGAGTATGGTTGGCTACTTGTATCTGAAAGCTCAGAAAGGGAAATCAAGAGTAAGAAGATACTACTGTGCAACAGATACTGAGGACTATACTTTCAGAAATGAGACTGGATTTTGGGGGCCAGAGTAACATAGCATTTCAGGATACTCACATACAATAAGATTTGAACTTTATCTAAACACAGAGAATGCAAGTAATCTTAATTACAACAATTACTTTGTCTGCAAGGATTTTCCTAGAAGCATATCACTAAAGAATTCAAGACAGTCGTGATGGCACATGCCTGAAATCCCAATATCTGGGAAGCTAAGGCAGGAGGAGCACAAATTTGAGACCATCCTCAGCAATTTAGCTAGACAATGTTTCAAAATAAAAAAATTAAAGTTCAACAGTAGAGAAACTTTGATGTTTCTCTCTCTCTCTCTCTCTCTCTCTCTCTCTCTCACACACACACACACACACACACACACACACATATACACACACACAAATTTCAAGTCAAATTGGATATTGATAACATTTTTTTTTTTTGCGGTACTGGGGATTGAACCCTGGGCATTCTACCTCCGAGCTACACACCCAGCCCTATTTTTTATTCTTTATTTTGAAATAGGGTCTCACTAAGTTGCAGAGGGCCTCACTAAGTAGCTGGTTTCAGCCTCCCAAATACTGGGATTACAAGTGTGGGCCACCAAACCTGGTATTGTTTTTTGTTGTTGTTGTTTATATATTTTTGCCATTTTCTTTTTGGGGTATTTTCTTGGGGGCAGCTATTTTAGTTTGGTTTATTTACTTTGACTTCCTGTCAGTTCACATTAGAGTTTAGGTGAAATGAGCTAGTCATTTCCTAATTAATTGTCCCCTTGGATATATGGCTAAATATAAAGCATAGAATGTGATACACTGAGCATGGTAGCTTCTGAAGTCTTGGTAAGCTGAGCATGGTGGTTTCTGAAGTCTTGCAATCTGTGGAGGTTTGCATAACCGCCGTGTTACTCTTGCAATCCACCCCTCCTCTTTCCCAGTTGAGCAAGGGAGGGTCGGAGCACTGCAACTAGCTGGCAACCCATTGGCTCCTCTTAGCTGGCACCCGGAACTGGGAGAAATATCCACTTATATGTGTAGACACTATTTGCTTTGGTTAACTGTGTTGTGCCCCTTTTCAACCATTGTCCCTGAGGTCCTTAAAATATTTTCATTTACTGCTCCAACCTATAAGAAACTTAACCAGTTCATTGTTCTGCATTGCAAGATCTGCACCTGCTTCCCTCTCCCCTCTTGTGGCTTGAAGTTGAGAGAGATCATGGATAAGTAACAGTTTCAGTTTTGCAATGCTTTATCTATATGCAACAGGCAACTATTCATGAGAAAGGAAGCTTAAGACTTAAAGGTAAAAAACCACTACCCAAATTCCAGGAAAATGCCCGTTTTATTGAAGTTGGATCTCTCTCTCTCTCTCTCTCTCTCTCTCTCTCTCTCTCTCTCTCTCTCTCTCGAAAATTCTTATAGTCACGTTAGCATTTAGGTTATATCGCAGATTTTAAATTCATTAGACATAAAAATAAGTTTATACCCCATATGTAAGTTCCACAGTTTTCTTCTGAATATAGAAGCGTTTTCAGTTTTTCTAAAATTATAAATTATCTTTTAGCCACATAGGATATGTTTCCTTATGCAAATGAGCACTGCTTAATCAAGTATATGTTTCAATAACTGAACTTTTTGAAAATCTGCTTAACATATAAATATGTGTGTACGTTCATTATGTATACATCGATGTACAGGTTATAGCCTGTTTCTGGAATTTCAAGCTTTGTGAATAATTTGCCATTCCCCATAGCATTTATAAAGCAAAAGGACTGGTGTTTCACAACTTCCTCATTTCGTGGACCCTCCTTCAGAGAGAAAAAAAATGCAACTAGAGAAGAGTAAAGCAGAGGCACCGGTGGTTTAACTCATCTAACGAAGCAGCTTAAGAAGCAACAAGAAATAAGACACGGAGGTAAGAAGAAAGTGGCATTTACTATTTTCATTTTATTATTTAAATTGGTATTTATATATACCAAAATTTTAAATGCTGGTCAGATTACTAAAGAGATTATATAGACCTGATACTTCTCTCAAGTAAATAGCAAATATTTTAAATGAAAAAGTTTAATTAATTTACAATTTTAACTTCATATACAACCTTTTAAGAAGCCTGAAATATTTAAAACTTTCATTGACCTTCAAATCATTGTGCCTGAAAAAAACATTCTCTGTCTGATGTATGTGCAATTTAGCATAAGTTAGTGCTGAAGAAATTTCTGGATTAATAATAAATTTGAGAATTTTTCTTCTTTTCTTAACACCAGTTAATTCCTAACATTTGTAAATGTTCTCACATATAACTCTTGTTCATTTTACATACTATTAGTTGAACAATTTTCAGAAAAAAATATTGTTCTGGTATTTGTTTTTAACCTACTGTAAAAATACTTTTTCTTTAGTAGAACTGGAGATTGAACCAGGGGGTATTCTACCTCTGAGCTATATCCCCAGCCTTGTTCTTGAATTGTATTTAAAAACAGGGTGTCTCTAAATTCCTGCACATTAGCTTTGAACCTGTGATCCTCATATCTCAGTCTCCTAAATTCTGGGATTGCAGGCTGTGTACCATTGAATTATTTTAAATGTAACAGTTCAGCATTATTTTGTATTTTTAAGTACCATTTTATTACAATGATACTTAAATTTAGAAAAGAGAATTTGTAGTGTATATACCATGATTTTAAATCTAAAGTAAGTAAATCTAACTTAGAAACTAATTGTTTTCCTAATAAAACTAATTTATATTTATGATACTTAATGAGAGTTAGAACTAAAGCAAAGATAAGTTGAACTCATAATTGGAGATCAAACTAGACTGAAACTGATATCATTTGTAAAAATCTAAAATACCCTAGATTGAGCAGAATTTTTTTTTTTAGGGGGGGGGTGTGCTAATTCAGAATAATGCTTACACATATTAGCTGCATTTAATATAATTATATTTAAAACAGCAATTTTTGAATCTTCCCTTTATAAATTGTTAGTTTCTTTATACTGTAGTGAAAACATTGCATGGTTTTTAATTTAATACAGTTTTAAAGAGAAAAAATGCAATTTAAGTGAATTATTCTAGTTATGAATATGTGGAAGTTTGAGTAGTTTGCCTCTGACCACTTATTTAATTTAAATGCTTTGAGAAGGTGACATACATTATTACACTTTTGCTATGTGACATTTGCATTATTACACTTTTGCTGTGTGAAAGTAAATATCTCAAGTATATTTGAATATCCCAGTATATATCCCAGTATATCTGAATGCTCATTAATTTAGTTTGCCTTTTAAATTAGACTAATCTCTTGGCTTCCAAGAAGAAAGTCCACATAATCCCATAAATTAATGGATTTAGTTCTTATAAATTGTGGTAAACAATGTATACCGGTTCTATTGTATTGTCTGGTACCTACTTGGATTTTTTTAAAATTTTATTTTCATCTAATTTACTATAATAATAGTCATAGTTCTTTGATTATAAGCAGAAGGAAAGCAGATTCTTAGTGCTATAAATTCAGGAAATGAACTGTTGTTGAAACTTTGACATTTTTAACTAGATTGAAATTTTCAAATTAAGTTGAGAGCAGTGAGGAATCCATGAACATTGTGTATCTCCATCCTTATCACATACTAAACTCTACCTCTATCAGAACTTGGTTATGTTAACTCAACCATGCCACTTTTGCTGCTGGTCTTTTTATTTTTTTTTTTTTTAACAGCGTAAGTATTTTTAAATGTACAAAATTTTAAGTATAAGATATTTTGATATCACAAACTATTAACTGTTAAAACAATCATGGGAAAACATAGCCCACCGAACTTACCATCTCAATTGATCATCACTGTAATTCAGAACTGCAAACAAAGGCCAAAGCGGTAGAGAAAACCCTTTCTCGAGCCAGCAGGGCTGATTTGTTGTTGCTGCTGTAAAAATTACTAAAGTCTAAAGTCTGAATGAGCAGCCTAAATTTAGAATATGGGATGTAAGTTTAGAATTTGTTCTGTCTTTGAGAAAATTCTATTTTCAGAAAAAAAATCAAGGGCTCATCTGTCTGAGTTTCCAGGCAGGACGCTCAAAGATTGTCAAAGAACATTTTGTCAATATTAGCTTTGAGGTTGGTTTTTGTTATTGTTGTTGTTTTGTTTTTCTCACATACTATCATTAAAAAAGAAGAATTTAGAGACTGCCCCCAAATTCAAAATTCTAAAGTGAAGTTAGATATAATATTGTAAATAATTTATTGCTGGAAAGCAAATTTTGACTTTTAACTATACGTGCGTATTTCACTATGTTGCATTAGATTACCTTCATGTGACACAATTTTCTAGGATAGAAATTTTCATCGCATCTAGTAAAACTTGAGACGGGAGGGTGTCTGTGTAGTATCATGAAATTTGCTATCTTAATAAGACCTGGGCTTTGCGACACGTGGACGATCTTGCTGGGGATCTGCCAGAGCATTGAAATCCAGGGTTGATTCTGCTGTTCTCATAATTCCCACAATGACCTCCCAGAGTTCCCAAGGAAGAAAATGTCCTGCCTATAGACAGCCTTATCCCACCCTGACAAACAGACAAATGTGTTATTTTTCAAACAATGATTTTACTTGGGAACAATAATGCTATTTGCTTTTGACATAAATGATTGGATTTCCAAAAGAACATTGAAATATTTATTTTTTGCTTGGTTGTTTTTGTTTTTCCTTCTTTTGATCATTTTTTCATTTGCAAGAATAAAGAGAATTCAGATGCCTGAAAGAAAAGTTATGGTTTGGGTGCAAACTAAGAGGGTCGACATGCTTTTAATTCAAAAACAAAAAACCTCTCAGTCTAGGTAATACAGCTCTTCCAGCCTTTTAAAAGCAAATTTGTGTCCTCCTTTATATATGTGAAACTTCCACTTATTTTTAATGAATGTGACTTGCAAATAAATGCCATATGTAGCATATTTGTGTTTGCTATATTAAAAATATGTGCTAAATAAATAGGAAAATTGTTATGTTCTCAAATATAAGCACTTTAGCCATAAACATGCCCTGTAAAATAGAATGTGTATCTTATTTCTATACATGAAATAACTTGTACAAATATAAAAGCTAAGGGTAAGCCATTTTATACTTCTGAGTATTTCCATTTAAAAATTAATAAATTACAGTCTAATTCATATATATGTGCATTGTAGAAAAAAACACTGCTAACTTTTATTCTTTAACATGTAAATCATTTGTTGTTTGAGAATTACGACTACATTTCTAGTATTTGCATTGTTTTCTAATGCTTTACATGAACTAAAATTTGGCATTTAGATGTAATGTTTTCTAAATTCCTTCCAGTTTTATTTTTTGTCATTGCATGCATGTACTGAAAATAGATTTTAATTTTTCATTTGATTCCTTTTGTTACTTTTAATATTATTGAAGGAAACACCAGATTTGTACTTTTAAATCTCAATTTAGAAGCCGGGCATGGTGGCACACACTTGTAAGCCCAGTAGTTGGGACACTAAAACAGGAGGATTGCAGGTTTGCGGCCAGCCTCAGCTACTTAGTAAGGTCCTCCGCAACTTGAGACTCTATTTCAAAATAAAGAATAAAAATAGGGCTGGGGATGTAGCTCGGAGGTAGAATGCCCCTGGGTTCTATCCCTGGTACTGCAAAAAAGAAAAAAGAAATCCCAATTTAGGGGGTAATGGCATTAGAATCATTAATTAATACTGGAACTGTGGGAAGTAATGAAAAATGAAGTTAGTCTATTTGTGTTGTTCTATGAACTAGTAAAAAAATTTCATATCTCATTATTGTATCACTTTACAGATATTTTACCGTAGGCCTTCCAAGTTTTTTAATGGGTAGTGGTTAGCATACTCTCAAAAGTATTTGTACCAGGTAATGGTATGGCAGAGGCATAAATATTTTAAAAATGATTCCTACCTTGGAAGCAAATAAACAGCAATATGACTTTGATTCTGGAAAAAATAAAATTAGAATTCATAACCATACTTCATTCATTTTATTTTCACTTTGCACAAGGAAGGGATGTTAAGCAGTTCCTTTTTTATTCTTTCCTGGCCGTGATGAACAGAGCTGAATTAGAGGAGCAGCAAGCACGCTGTCTACACTGCTTTCTAAGTAAAAGAAAATCATATACCTGATGGCAATGGGATTTTTGTAATGCTCATCAGAAACCTTTATTTCTTACTTTTAAAAAAATTTTACTTTAGGAATAATTTCAGGCTCAAAAAACTGTAATAATAAAAATAGTATAAAGAATACTCATATATCCTTACCCAGATTTATTTAATCATAATATATTATACCATTTGAGTCATAATTTGTTCTTAACCATTTTCCCCCATCTATTTCCATAATCCTAATTTTTCAGAACCACTTGAGAGCAAGTTACATATGATGTGGACCTCTACTATCGTGTTTATTTCCCAAGAATAGAGATATTGTTTGACATAACAGTTATATACAATTACATACAAGTCTTTTTTAAAATTTTTATTTTTATTCATACATTGTAAGCATACATCTTTGTTAGGTGCAAATTGATAACGATACATGTGCTCACAATTCCCATTTGACCCCTTCCCCAAATTCCCAACCTGCTCCCTCGCCCTCCCTCCCTCTCAAGTTCAGTTTAGTGAGTGACCTTGATATACATTAGTGCCCCCCGCCCCGGCCCCGTCCAACCCCCTCGGCTAAATCAACTTCTTTGCTTTCAAGGGTCTCTCCTTTTTCATCTGGAGACCCTCTTATACATACAAGTCTTTGACATAACAAATACATACAATTCATAAATTGATGTTAATGTACTACTTTTATCTAGTATTTTTCCATATTCTAGTCTTGTTGTTTATCCAGTAATACCCTTTATGGCATTTTCCCCTCCAGTAAATTACCCAGGAGGACATTTAGCTGTCATTTCTCTTCTAATTAATTTTAAATTGACAAATAATATTGTATATATTTACTACATACCGCCTATTATTTTGAAACATGTATATATTATAGAATGGTTGATTTGAAGTGGCTAACATATGAACTACTCCACCAACTTTTTATTTAATTGGTGATGAGAATACTTAAAATTTAGTTTCTGAGCAATTTTCAAAAATACTATATATTGCTATTAACTATAGTCACTATGAAATACAGCAGACCTCTTAAATGTTATGTCTCTTTAGTCTCCTTAATCTGGAACACTTCTAATCGTTTCTTTGTCTTTTGTGAAATTGAAGATTTTAAAGAATGTAATCTACTCACCAACACTCTTATTTAAAATTTTTTAAAATTATATTTATTCTAATTAATACATAAAAACATAAACCTTAGACATAGTGATGGGGCGTCAGGTGATCTCAGTGCATGGATACCCTGAGCACTGAGTAATGTTCAGATCAGGATAAACATATGTATCTCGTCAAACATTTATCATTTGTGTATGGTTGACAATTTTTAAAATCCTTTCTTCCGGCTTTTTGAACTATGCAGTACAGAACCGTTATTTATATATTTTTTTCTAGTACCACATTCCTCCTTTTGTATTTGTGTAGCATTTCCTCCTGCTTAGATTGTGTGCATGCATTTTCTGCTACCCAGCTGCCCAGGTGATGTTTCTTCTCGTGCTAACATGTCAAGGCAGGTGATGCTCACCTGTCTCACACCGGTGATGCTAATTTTGTTGCCTAGTCAAGGTGTTGCCTGATTTCTCCATTGTATAATAATGGCTCCTCATCAAAAATGTTCCCTTGGATTTAGGATTCAAATTTGCTGATGTTTTCCTCCAATGCAATCTTTACAGTAAAGGTTACAAATTTTTTACTTTCAATTCTAGCACTTCCTTCACATTTACATCAGTCTTTCTCATTCTGCTGTAAGCAAAAGAGCTTCCTTTCCCATGTTTGTTTAATTTCACATGCATTTATCTTTCTGTTGCTAGTATGGACTCAGGAACTTCTGGTTTTTTCAATGATTTATAATTCTTCACTGTTATTTTGATGTCAAATTTCCACATTTGATGATCGGTGTCCTCTCTGTCTTGATTTCTCTGTCTTGGGGAAATTCCCCATCATCTTAGTGAGCACTTTCTTACTTTGTGGCATAAAAAGATATTCTAGGCTGATGTAGTATCTACCCTGTTCCACCCTTAAAATCATTCATTCTTCATTTCTTTTATTAGGGAGTGGAATTAGGCAGAGAGGTAGGGGAGGCATTACTATTAGCGTGTTTTGACATCTCGACCATTTCAGTAGAAATGCATATGCACGTGTACAGACATAAATTCATAATATATGCAAATGTGTACCACTTATGTATGCAAATATTAATACACATGCACACACACATAATTTGGATATAATGAGTTCACTCTGATATCTCCAGTTTCAGTCCGCCTTCAGAGGGTTGTTTCTTGCTTCCTCTATTCTACATGTTTGCTTCTTCTCCCACAATCTGGGCCCTAGACCCTTCCATCACTGTTTACACTTTGCTCAATTATATAATATATCTAAAATAATTATAGAACTTCTTCAATTAAATCAGTAGAATAAACAGATCTGTTGAAAAATGACTTAGGGTTTGTGTGCATTTCTTCCCCAACACAACCACATACCCCAAATACTTTGTTATAAACTACTTGGATGTCTTCCTCCTTCTTCTCTCCTTCCCTTCCTCCCTCCTTACTTTTCAGTCAGGGTAATCACAGTATTCATTTGAAATACAATTAAATGTGTTTCAGTTCATTTCCAGTTTTAGGGCTTTTTCTCCTTTGCATTCTTATTGGTTTGATTTTATTTTTTGTTGATAAATTTATTTTAAATCTTTTTCTCCCGAGCCATGGAGATCAAGTGCCACTTTTTCTAGCCATTTCCATTAAACAAACTTGATTTGCCCTAATTCAAATGGTACTGAAACAATTCAGATATACCACCTTGAGTTACTGATTGAGGTTTTATCTTCATATTTTGATTCTAATCAATCAACATTTAGTCTAAAGTCAAATTTTTAGAAGTGACAACTTCAGAAAATTAAATAACTATTTATGGTTGGCATGCTTTTAATTAAAAAACAAGCCAGGTGTGGTGGCACATACTTGTAATCCCAGTACTTGGAAGGCTGAGACAGGAGGATCACAGGTTCTCAGTCAGCCTCAGCTACTTACTGAGGCACTCCACAACTTAGTGAGACTCTGTTTCAAAATAAAGAATAAAAAATAGGGCTGGGGGTGTAGCCTAGAGGTAGAATGTCCCTGGGTTCAATCCCCAGTACTGTAAAGAAACAAACAAACAAACAAAAAAGTCCTCTCTGTATAGATAATGTGGGTCTTCTAGCCTTTTACAAGCAAATTTGTGTCCTCATATACATATATATATATATATATATCATAATATATATATGATATCTGGAGTAAACCTTACAGGTTTATTGTTCCAGAGGATTTTTTTAAGTTAAATGTGCACACAGCATCATATTTACAGAAAAACAATTATGTAGGAATATAAGAAAAGAAACTATGAATTTGTGTAGTCTATAAGCACAGGAAAAAATTCTCATCTTTTATATGTAATTCTAGAATGTTCCTGTCCCCAGCACTTCCCCATATTCTACTCCAGTGTGAGCATAACTGTAAATGTACCTTAAATTGTGGTAGGAAGAGAAAGTGAGTTAGCGTCAAGTTTCATTTTCAAGTTCCAGTCTTTCAAGTTCTACACTATCTTACTGACTGTGGATCTTGAATAAGTTACTTTTCTCTTCAAGTGTCTAGCCCCACAGCTTTAAGTAATAATAATAATAATAATAATAATAATAATAATAATAATAATAATAATGAAAGCATATCTCCTTAACTCTCTTCCAACATCTGGACTCACACCTCAGGCAGCATCTGTTCACTCAGATGTTAACAGGCATCTCAAATTCAGCCTGCCCCAAAGAAAACTCTTTGCTTCGTAGCCCTACCTGGGTTCTACCCTAATCTTCTTTTGTCAGTAAAGAATACCATATTACCTCAGTTATTCAGTTAATTTCTTGCCCTCACCTGCTTTCCATCCATCAGCAAGACTGTTCTATATCCCAAAATCTGACCAGACCCTCCCATTCCACGTTTTTTTTTTTTTTTTTGGTACCAGGGATTGAACCCAGGGGCATTCTACCTCCAAGTTACACCCCCAGCCCTTTATTTGTTTGTTTTGAAACTGGGTCTCAATAAATTGCTGAGGCTGAGCTTGAACCTTCCATCCTCCTGTTTCAGGCTCCCAAGTAATGGGATTATAGGCATGTGCCACCTTGCCCGGCTCCCTTCCACATCTTGATCACGATGTAAGACACCATCATGTCTGTCCTTGTGACAGTCTCCCAAGGAAACTCTCTTTTCCTATGCTTGCATCCCTGCCAGTATTATCTGTTGATATATAAATCAAATCACATGACTTCCTGCTCAAAATTTTTCAATCACTTCTTATTTTAATTAGGCCGAAATCCAAATCCTTCACTCTGACTGTCTTGGTCTCTGCCTGTGTCCCTCGTATTCCTCCCATCTCTTCATTCTCCAAGCCTTTGCCACACTCTTCATTTTGTCCCCAGAGTATCCCCAGCTCCTTCCTGACCGAGGGATTTTGCACAGGCTCACTCCTGTCTCTTGCTGGCATGCTCTTCCTACATATCTTACAGTGACAGAATTGTTCCTCATAAGAGGTGTCTCCCAGGGCCAACTACATATTTAATTGTAGCATCCCTAGCCAGACACTTGCTATCATTTTACCCCAGTTTTCTTTCTTGATCATATTAATAGTACGTAAACTTCTAATCTTTAGTTCTTTTTTTGATGATTTGTTATCTGTTCTTCCTACTGGAATACAAATTCCATAAAGGCAGAGACTTGGTCTGTGTCATTCATGCTACACCTTTCTTTTCTAGTAAAATGTATGGAGTACGGTATGTACTCAATAAACAAATGGTGATTAAGCCAAAGGCCTCCCCATTCCTGAACCTCATATACAAATAAAATGGACAAAATAAAAGTAACTGTCTCAAGGCTCTCTGGAGAAGGCCATGATTATGGGGACACTTGAAACTGCCATGCCATTGGCAGGGGGAGACACTTGTGTTCAAAGGAACTGAACCCAAAAAATGGTCCCAAAGATAGTGAATAGACCACATTGTGCTCGCTCGCTCGCTCGCCCTCTCTCTCTCTCTCTCTCTCTCTCTCTCTCTCTCTCTCTCTCTCTCCTGTTGGCCTTTTTCTGTCCAACTAAAAAAGCAAAAAAGAGACAAGTTCGCAGTGGTAAACATTTTAAAACTCTCTGGGGGCACAGGGCTTGTTTTGCCCTTGCCCGTACCACCAAGAAAACCACATGCCCTCCATTCTTTGACGGGTAAGGGTCACTGCTTTCCTCAGTCAGATGGAGGGACGCTGTCTTTTTCCTGGTTAACCATCTGCTGGAGCTGGCTCGATAGCTATGCACATGGTTCACATACTGTTTTGTAATAACTTCCTTGATTTAAGTTTATTTTGAAGTAGATTATGAAGTTACACCAGGAAAATTGGTCTTCTTCTACATTCAAAATATTAATCTCAAAAACATAAAAATATGACTTGGTCCTTGAGATTATTAGTCCCTGAATAATGATGATAACGATGATGATAATGTTTGTATTAATAATAGCTTTACTATTACCTGTTGTATGATTTTTAGACCAGCCTGAGCCAGTTGCTTCATGTGGTCATTTAGTTTAATACCATCTACAATCCTGTGAATCAAGAACTATTATTCCTATTTTACAGATTTAAGAAAAAATAGAATTTCAGAGAGCTAGCTTGACAAAGATCACAAAATTTGTCCTGATGTGCCTGTCCCTAAGCAGGATCCTCATCCTATTATTGGGCTGCCACTGCGACTTAGTTTCTGATAAGCAAAGCCAGCAAATTTTTGTTTTAAGTACAGTTAAGACTTTATAGACTTAATGGTACAACTCTAGCACAGAAAAAAAAAAAAAAAACTCTTACAGTCTAGCAGAGGATATATTTAAAGAATTATATTTTCAGCCACCCCCTGAAAAGTCTGAAGGGTCACGTGAATGACCACGATAAGTGAGAACTATACTGCTGGGTGCCGCACAGGTACAAAGTTCCCAGGAGGAGGCAGCTTCAAAGTTAACGATTGAAATTGCTTCATTAAGTGGAGGAAAGTTGGTATAAGAAAAGTTCAGAAAATTTCAGGAAAAAAAATTTAAAGTAATGAAATACAATTTTAACATTACATGGATTTAATATGGAGCCTTTTTTTTTTTTTTTCTGCTCTATCATCCCATCCTAAGATGTATTTGCTGACCTTGACTTTGTGGTTGTTTTCAGGAAGTGGGTTACACGAAGAGGATTTTAATTCTTCTGAGAAGCTTCTGTTTTCATTTTTAAGCGAGTTCATATATCAAACACTATGCATTGGACACTGTTGCAGATACACAGGAATAATGATGGACAGGATCAAGTTTTGACCCTCATGAAACCTTTGGTCTAGAGGAGAAACACAAGAAGTAAACAAAAACATTTTTTTTTTTTAAAAAAGGCTTTCCATCAGGTGTGGTGGCACACACTTGTAATCCCAGCATTTGGGAAGTTGAGACCGGAGGATCCAGGTTCATGGCCAGCCTCAGCTACTTAGTGAGGCCCTCCACAATTTAGTGAGACCCTGTTTTAAAATAAAGAATAAAAAATAGGGCTGAGGGTGTAGCTCAGAGTAGAATGCCCTTGGGTTCCATCCCCAGTACTAAAAAAAAAAAAAAAAAAAAAAAAAAAAAAATCCCCCAGTACTGAAAAAAAAGTCTTTCAGATAGTGGTCATGAGAAAAATTGGCAGAACAAAAGAATGGGGAGAAAAGCATGTTCGCCTAGGCAGACTCTCAAGGTAGCCTCTCTGGAAGGGAGATCTCTGATCTAACACCTGCATGATGAGAAGTTGGGAGAGCAATGTCCTCTTTCTGGGAAGAGTGGTCCAAGAAAAACCTGGAAAGACAGAGGTAGGAACACACTTGACATATTTGAGAAGCAGAAGGGAGGACAGGTCTCAAAGGTACCGCAGGCGATGAAGCTCAGGAAATGGGTTTGAGAAGCAATCAGCTCACATAGATTGAAGACCAAGAAAGGAAGTTAGTTATACATTGTGAGCCAACACTTGCAAGGATATGCACATGCGTGAACGAGGAACAGGATTGCCATGAAAGACTCATTATCTATGACTAACGCAGGCCCGAAGAAGCTATTGTTTGAGGAGAAGCAGCAATTACTGCACAGGTCAAAAGCTTTCTTAGGAGACAAATTATTAGACCAGATGAATTTCAGAAGAGTCGGGTCTACCTTCAGAGGTTAACTGTATTTTCTTGCCTTTTCATTTCTATCATAGGTCAGATTTGATAAAAGTGGAAAGGGCTGAAATATGATTTAAATTTGTCACCTTGAGAGTTTCAGCAAAATTGCTGTGGAGTAATTGACCCTAATTACAACCAGGTGAAAATGTGTACACGAATGCCTGGTATTGGTGTCATCCTGAACCTCAGTTTCTGAACGTATAGGAAGTAGGGAGGCTAGAGAAAAGGTTTTTCCCAGCCTCCAACGACCACGGAGATTCCCTTATTTATTCTTTTCAAAATCCCACATTAGTGACAATTGGGCCCCTGGTGAAATTGGCCTTCTCCTCTTATAAATAAAAGTATCCTACTCTGTTATTTTCTGTAGTAATTATAAACTTCCTCTGATGTTTTTAAATTATCTTAAGAGATCTAAATGATCCAAATAATTACCTTTTAAATCCCAGTGTTACTTGAGCACACCTTTTTTTGGCGGGGGTGGGGGTGGGGGTAGAGAGATTGATGGATGTGATCTGGTGTGGAGAGAGAATATTGAACAGCTTACTGAAATGGACAGTTTTTAAAGTTGAGAAAACAGACGCCACATCTATTAATTAGAGACCACAAGAACAAATTCTTTCCTCCATACTCAAAAGGTTAATAATAACAAATATGGATCCTTCTATTTCTAGTTTGGGTCAAAAGCTGGCACTAAACTCTCTAGTAGCTAGCGTTGGACTGCGTGTAAATGGAAAGGTGAGCAGAGGTATTGTGAGGAGACACACAGTCCTGACTCCCCCCAGGCAGGCCGAGGAACACGTAGAAACTACAAGCGCCATTTTGAGTGTTCCTGCTAACCCCACAAACAGAAAACTACTGTGCTACTGGTATTGTGGGAATACTGATAACTTACCTGTTAGCAAAGTAATGCATCCCATCCTATCATTCAAATTTGCAGGTATGATGATCCACCAGATTATCACATCATTGCAGAATGTGATGTGGTGTGTGGTTTCCAAGTGTAGGTGCATGGGAGACAAAACTCATGAAATGTACAATATATGTTAGAGAATACTATGCAACACTGAGCCACTTCCTGACCTGGGCAGATTAATCAAGAAGCAAAGGTATTAAAAGTGTGATAGCAACCGGGCCTGGTAGTACACACCTGTTATCCCAGTACCTGGGAGGCTGAGACAGGAGGATTGCAAGTTTAAGGCCAGCCTCAGCAACTTAGCCAGGTCTTCTGCAACTTAGCAAGACCCTGTTTCCAAATAAAAAATAAATGGGCTGGGGGTAGGGCTGAGAGGTAGAATACCCTTCAGGTTCGATCTCCAGTACCATACACATACAAAAAAGTTAGTATTAAATTTTTCTGCAATTAGAGCCATAAGACTTTCTTTATTCATTCATCTATTGATGGACACTTAGGATGATTCCCTATCTTGGTGTGTGTGTGTGTGTGTGTGTGTGTGTGTGTGTGTGTGGTGCATGTGTGTGTGGTGCACCTGTGTGTGTGTATTTATTGTGTTTATTGGGGATTGAACTCAGGGGCATTCTACCTCTGAGCTACTCCTCCATCCCTATTTTATTTTTTTTATTTTGAAACAGGGCATCACGAAGTTGCCAAGGCTGGCCTGGAACCTGTGATCCTCCTGTCTCAGCTTCCCAAGTACTGGGATTACAGACATGTACCACCATGCCCAAGTCATATCTTGGCTATTGTGAATGATGCAGAAATGAACATGGGAGAGCAGATGGCTTTTCCACATTCTTATTCCACTTCCTTTAGGTGTATACCCAATAGTAGGATTGCTGGATCATATAGCAGTTCTATTTTTAATTTTGGTGGAAAGCTTTATGCTGTTTTCCGTAATGACTACACCAATTTACATTCTCACCAACAGTGTGCAAGGGTTCCATTTTCTCTATCCTTGCCAACAACTGTTATCATCTGTCTTTTCTGATAATAGCTATTCTAACAGGAGTGAGGTGACATCTACTCATTGCTAAGAGAGTAGATGGGAAGTTTACTCATCATGAAAATAACCACAAGAGGTAGTTCATTTGCCAAATAGCTATATTTAATCATTATATAAGGTATATACATTGTATGTCAGGTCTTTATGTTGTACATGGTAAATATGTGCAACTTTATATGTCAATTAAAATAAGTTTAAAAAAATATAAAGTGGCACACATTTGCTACATGAACCAGATGCAGGAAGAGCAGTGGGTCGGGTCTGAATCTTTATTTAGTTAACTGGGGCTGGTGATTGCCCTCCAGGAGTGGATGCTAAGGATGCCTGCTCTGGAGCCAAGAAGCCTCTCCTCCTGCCTTATTTGGCTTTGCTCCTCTCATGGGCGACCCATCACGCAAGAAAAGAATCTTTCAAAAGTGTAAATATTCTTCTTTCTGTGCGTGATGTCATCTTTCCAGCGGCCCAAGCATTCGCTACTAAATGGCACTTAGCAACACATAATCATTGTTTTCTCCCCTTAGAGTTCTGAGCAATTCCTTGCTTGAGTTACTTAAAAAGAGCAGTAAGTCTGGGGAGGTAGCTCAGTGGTAGAGGGGTAGAGAGCGTGCCTACCACATGTGAGGCCCTGGGTTCCACCCTAGAACTGCAACAACAGAAAAGAAGGAGGAGGAGGACGAGCGAGAAGGCTCTGACAGAGTTTTTTTAAAAAGTCTTTTTCTTTTAGAGTCCTAGAGGAAGTGGCTTCCATGGGACTCTTCACTATACACTCTTCTTTAAAGTGGTAGATGCCCTTTGCTTGGCTTGCTTTGGCTTGTCTATTTTCTCATGTTTTCTCTTATAAAGTGGGTGGGGAAAGTTGAACAAAAGAAAGCTGGTCATTTAAAAGTGATGTTTCCTAAGTGCCTGCTCATCATCCCAGGGACAACCTGGATTCCCTTTTAATTACATCCTACCTACCTACCTACTTGAAAAACTATTAGGACATCTCTATCCCTATAGCCATGCTAACTCGTAAAAAATAGCTGTATATTTCTTAAAATTTGTAATTTGATTTGAACCATCACATTTTGAAGTGACCTGAAGTTTAACAGGACCCTCTTATTTCTAAACTAGGCTATATTTTAAAATCCCTAATTACTAGCTATTAAATAATAACAATAGCTATAATTTATCAAAGGCCTGATCTTTGTTAGGACAATTCTCATGAAGTCATTCATTATCATAATTCCACAAAGCAGACATTTAAAGTTCACAGGAAACTGAGACTTGAAGAGATTGTCCAAAATCTCATGCCTAATAACAGACTCTGAAGCCCGTGCTCATTGTACAGGAGCCAACGCCCAGGGCAGAACAGCAGCCTCAGAACGAACACTCCATTTTTTCTGAACTGATTCTTCTAAAAGTGTGGATGCATAGCTAAGTGATGGGGAGGGAGCGGGAGCGTGGGTTATCCTGGTGCCAAGAGCAGAGACCTTGAGGGCAGAGGGCAAGGTCACGGCACCTGACTTCAGTGGAAACTGGCCCAAGCCTCTCCTTTGGCGTGTGTGTACCTATGGTCACTAGTCCCAAAGCAGACAGTGTTCTCCTCTCAGTTGCTCAGCAATTTACTTATAAATGAAACAGAAGTACTTCAGTTGCCTTCTTCTCTCCCATCATGGGGGAGGAAAGGATCCAAATTATGCCACATAATCATCCATGTGCTCCTTCTTCCTAATAAATAATAAATAATTTGGGTCGCCTTCTACCAATTGGATATTGGTGTCAAACATGCCCTTTCCCACAGACCGAAGACTAACAGAGCAAAGTTACTGTTTTCCAGGGCTACAGGGTGTTCTTGGTATTTAGGGACCCTGACAAATTACTTACAGCATCTTCCAGAGCTTTGTAAGGATAAACAGACTTCAAAGGCCTCCCAAGGGGAAAAACTGTCCTGGCTAAGTCTATAATTTAGACTATCTTTAGAGAGGTACAGGCACAGGGTGGCCAGCTTCTTTTATACAGTTAACTTTTTCTTGACTTAATTGCAAAGATTAAATGGCAAGTAGAAAAGTGTTTTTGCAGGAGCGTGGGAGTCTGAGGCTGTAGAAGGAAGGAAGTTACGCTGTGCATGGAGTAAGCATGTGGGCGGGAGTTATAGACCACTGCTCTATTGCTCATCTAGAATACTCCTGCATCGACATCTTTACAATGCTACCTTGAACTGAATCAATAAACTCCTATTATAGGCACTTGATACATTATTTAAAATAACAGCATATTGCCTTCTGGCCAGAAACAGAAAAAGTAACTTCTCACCAGGAAAAAAGAAAAGATTTTTTTAAAGAGCCTGTAACTATGCCAAAACAAAAGATAACACAATTGAATTCTCATTTTTTCTAATATTAATTCAAAAGCTGACATGTTATACTCCTTGAAAAATACCAAAGAAAAGCTGGCTTTCTCTGTAGATGCTATGGCTTTAAAAGACTGAGCCCAGGAAGTGAATAAAAGTAACACGAAAAAACAGAGCAAGGGAGTAGCAGTCATATCAGTCACGGATTTCTTCCAACCTTGCCCTCAGGGACACCCTGCCACTTAACAGAAATAAGGTCACTATTTCATACAACTAGTAATAGAATTCTGTCTTTACAAATGAAGAGGAACCCAGGCAGCATAAATGTGTAGTATAACTACTTTGCTGGCTATATTTCTAGACATTCAAATTCATTGAAAACAAAGGGAGAAATCAGAAAAATATTGATAATTTTCCATCGGTTGAGTTTACATTCATCACTTAGACACTATTTCCTTTCACTACATTTCACATTTTGTATTATTTATTTGGCAGGCCATAATTTATGACTTCATTATCCTGCCTGACATACTTTCCAAGAGGCTACAGATCTAGTCTTGCTCATCGTCACCTTGCTATACACTCAGACTCTAGGGAAGGCCAGAATTATGCCAGGTATCCAGTGACCATCTGTGGAATGGATGACAAAGTTGATAGCAATAAGGCTTAGAATGAAGCCCAGCAGTATCTATTGAGATGGTGGCCTATGTCCAGAAAAGTTTGAGAAAAAGAAAAGAATGCTCTGCATTGTCTAAAAACACACTGATTCCTGGAGGGATGAATGGGATCAGGTCCTGTCAGCACTTACTCATTGCTGAGTCCATTGCAAAGATATGGGCATTCAGTCCATCCAGGTAGGGTCAGGAGGGTCATCTGAATGCATGGTAAACTCACAGAGATATCTATTACAACTTCTAACAAATGAGGTCTATCGTGTTCATTCATTTGTGTTTATGATTTGACTATGTGAATTTGTCAAATGCATTTTTCAAATATAGTTGCAGAAGACTGTTTGGGTATTTCCTCATTTGCATACATATACACCCCAAAGTGGCTCAGGGCACACTTGATCTCTCAGGGGTTCTAGCATCATTCGTGGTCACGATTTCTTAGCAAGAGATAAGGCAACTGAATTTTAAACAAACAGCAACTCAAACATTTTGAATATGTAGGGTGATCCTCTGTGTGGTCTTGACTGACTAGTGTGTTTTTAAGTCCAGAGACCACTAATGCCTACCTAGTGTAAGGTGACACATATTTTGGCTGCCTAAAAGCACCATTTACAACCAAGTGCACAACAAAATGTATTCATGCTTTGTTAATTTAGCTCCCCACAACACTCCTGACACCCACACTTCTAGACGGGCAGGGGCACCAGATTTTCAACCTTAACTCTATTTGAGGCAGGTAACACTATTTCTTTTAAGTCAAATAAACTTTACTTGCCGAAGGGAGAATCTACATGGGTTGATAGCTGGCAGGCAGTGCTGACTTATTTCTGTGTTCTAAACTCTCACTCAGCAATACTATCAACCTGGGCTGCTTATTAGAGTCAAGTAAGGGGCTTTAAAAAAAAATACCAATTCAGAATGCCACTCCCAAAATTGATCCCATTGATCTGGATTGCAGTTCATTGATCCAAAATGTAGCTGGAGTTGAGACCCCCTATTCTGACTTCTCATTTCTCACATAAGCACTGCCTTACAGACTTCTTGTGAGTGTTCAAGGAGAATGTGTGAAATCAGAGTCCCTAATAGTTCTGAATTCTTCAAGATCCATTCACCTTTTACTTCAGGAGGTTTGGAAATGGAAAGGAAAAGAATTTGGGTAGGGGATCCAGAAAGGCCTGGAGGAGGGACCGTGCCCTAAAGCTCCAAATTCTGCCAATTAGCAGTCCATTAGGGGTAACAAGTTACCCTTTGTTAAAGTAAACACTTTTGAAGGATTAAGTCTCCTCATTCTTGCCAAAGTGTGAATGCCTTTAATGAGAGAGTCTCTTGTCACCTAGTTGAGGATCTGTGGCTAGAGGTCTAGGGGAGCCTGGGAGAGAAAGCTACAAGGTACACAAGGAAGCCCGTAGAAGTAGACTGGACCCTTGGTAGGCTCCCCAGATAAGCGGAGTGGAACCAGGGTGTCCCTCAACAGATGAATGGATAGACTGTGGTATATACACATAATCGAATTCTACTCAGCCATCAAGAAGAATCAAAATACATCATTTGTAGGAAAGTGGATGGAACTAGAGAATATTATGCTACGTGAAATCAGCCAGTCACAGAAAGTCATGGGTCATGTGCTTCCTCTCATATGTGGAAGCTAGGACTGAAATAGGAGACAAAAGGGATTTCATTACATGAGAAGAGAGACCAGTAGAATAACGGGAGGGGCTGGAGCTAGCGAGGGAAGTGGGGAGGGGGAAACGGAGGAGGGAGGAGGGAAACAGTTCAAACAATGCTATGTCCATATATGAAGGTGTCTCTACCAACCTCACTAACATGTACAGGGAGGGAGAAGTGGGGATTCGTGTGGGGTGTGGACGGAAACCTACCACCCTCTGTGTGCATCTGTGTCACTTTGGATCTCACTATGATGTATAACTACCAATAAAAAAAAAGTATAAAAGTGTTTAAAAGTAAAAAAATATATATTTTATCATTAGAGAAAAAAAAAAAAACAAGCAAACAGCAACAACAAACAAAATGAAGAACTCTGGACAACCAGTTTTCTCCCCTCGCTGCTGGGTGATGATTTGGTGAGCATCCTCAGTGATCAGGTCGCTTGTCTAATGGTCTTTGTGACTTCTCTTTGACTTCCTTTCTGCCATGACACTGTTGACATGTGCTGGGTAATTTCCCCACTTGCCAGCTGCTGAGAGTTGGTAGGGAGCAAGGCCTGGCCAGGCCCTGGCCTCTCTGCCATCTGCTTGGCACATGGGAGGCGTGCGGGGCTGGTTGGATCTGGTTGGATCTAACTGAATTGTTTCACTGGCTACACACGGTTCCAACTGTGTGCCTCACTGTCTCTCTCTATTGCTAGACTAGACTGTGAACACCTTGAGGAAGGCTTGGTAATTTCTGCAATATGGCAGGAGCTGTGCCAAGCACAACTCCTGGCATATTGTCAGTGCTTGAGAAATACTCGTTAAATGAATTAAGAAGCAATAGCCAGACTACTGGTGCCTAAGTTACGATATTTAAATTAATTTACAACTATATTATTCCATTCCCACACTGTTGAACAAGGCAAAGAGGGAAGAGGAGAGAAAGATGTGTATGTAAAACTCTTACCGCTTATTAATGTGACAGTAGTTGCTCTTATTCAGAGACCTTTGAGGACACATCTCAAGACAGGGCTTGAAGGCAATGCCAGGAAATGAGCAAGGTGAGAAAGAATAAGCAGATCCAACAAAAGATCCAGAGAAACAGAGAGAGAGAGAGAGAGAGAGAGAGAGAGAGAGAGAGAGAGAGAGAGAGAGAGAGAGAGAGGAGAATATCTTAGAAGCCAAAAGAAAGGAACTTCAAGAATGAAATGAGTAGATAGATTCAGCATACATTTAGAAAAAGAAAAATCAGCCAGTTCTCAATTAAAAAAAAAAAGTTTGCTTTTAAAAATAAATAAGGTGATGGCTATAGTTTTCATAGACTTATTATCCTACATAGAATAAAGTTAATATATGGAAATGTTTATATTACAGTACATAAAACAGTTAAACTATAGCATTTATAAGACCTACTAGCTAGTATTTTTCAAAGATTACAAGGGAATTCTAGGTTGAACTGCAGCACAAGACTTTATGAGATCATATGTAATTATATATTATAAGAAAAATAGGTAATGTGTCTATTTTGCCATTCCATATACCTATCTTCCATTTATTTTTGTATATGTTTTATTTATTAAAAGATCATTATTACATATTTTCTTTTCCTTAATGATAGTCTACAGTAGAAGATGTGTTTACATTCTAGATGGTGTTTAGAAATACATCACACCTTAGATTAATTGAGGTTTTTGTAATGGATGTAGGCCATGAAATACCATGGGGCAGGACGCCTGACCCTTATTAGCTGCATGGCTTTGGTCAGGGTTAAACTCTGCAGCCTGCAGTACCTCACATGAAGAGTGAAGATTATAATAAATACCATGAGGATGTTATTTATTTTATAAGGTCATATTAACTGATTACATTTTAAAAGAACAAAACACAAAATTGCATATATAATACGGTACCAACTACATTAAAAAAAATGCACTTGAAATGCCAAGAAGGAAATAAATTGTCACACTAACAGTGACTATCTCTGGGGCTTGGGATCACCGCTGATTGTTATAAAAATATTCTATCTTAAGTGATTTAGAGTTTTTTATATTGGATATTCTTATTTCTAAATAAGGAATCAGGCATACACACGCGCGCGTGCACACACACACACACACACACACACACACACACACAGGGCACTACATATTTCACTTCCTCCAAAGCTTAGAGGTAGCTATTTTGGGGGTCCTCTTTGACTCCTAGACGTGAGAGTCTAACATTTGTTGTACTCTGCTGCTACTGGTCTTTGGCCAAACCACTGTCACTGCTGGGCAGGAGGTGGACAGGTGGACAGGGCTGCCTTTTTGGTATGCTGTCGTTCTCAGCAGTGGTACATGTCCTGTGTTCTGTTCTGAGGTTAGACCCTCTCCCTCTAAATATCAGTCAAGAACAGTCTTGTAAGCCGGGCATGGTGGTGCACACTTGTAATCCCAGTACTTGGGAGGCTGAGACAGGAGGATTGCAGGGTCGTGGCCAGCCTAGGCAACTTGTGAAGCTCTCTGCAACTTAGTGAGACCTTGTTTCAAAAATAAAGAATAAAATAGGGCTGGGGGTATAGCTGGGAGGTAGAAAGCCCCTGGGTTCTATCTCCAGTACCACAAAACAAACAAAAAAACACAGTCTTGTTAGGTTGGGGATTCAGCTCAGTGGTAGAGCACTTGCCTAGCATTAGCAAGGCCCTGGGTTCAATCTGCAGTACTGCAAAAAAAGAACAGAATGTAACCTGGTCATCCCTATGAAAGGCAAATTTGAACCACAGGCCATCCAGGTAGCATCTGTAGCATAAACAAAATGTCAGTAGTTACCACTGGCTCATGTCATGGTCAGGATCATAGCATTGCATTTCGAGTGTGATTAATTTAAGATTCACTGTCTCCCTTGCTCCATGTTAAATACCTTGAGGTTAGGCAGTCCTTTTATTTATTTATTTTTTTTAACCACTGGATGTGGAGCCCTGCAATCAGGCCTCAGGTTCCTACTGAGTTAGACTTCTTCCTCCTCCTCCTCCTCTTCTTCTTCTTCTCCTGATTGAAGCTGTCTCAGTGGCCATTCTCATTGCTATAATCTGAGCAACCAACCCCCCACAATTTCAAGGAAGGAAGATTAATTTGCTCATAGTTTATTGAGGTTCTCAGAGTTCAGTTCATGTGACGCTGGGGTGCTGAGCGGGAACTCAGGTCATGGCATCCGGAAGCAGAAAGAAAGGGAAGCCGGGCGTGGTGGCACACCCTTGTAATCCCAGTATTTGGGAGGCTGAGACTAGAGGATCCGGATTCATGGCCAGCCTCAGCTACTTAGTGAGGCCCTCTGCAACTGTTTCAAAATAAAGAATAAAAAATAGGGCTGGTGGTATAGCATGGAGGTAGAATGTCCCTAGGTTCAATCCCCAGTACCACACACACACACACACACACACACACAAAAAAAAAAAAAAAAAAAAAGAAAGAAAAGAAAAGAAAGAAAGGGAGCAAAACCACAAGACCTTTGCTCCTCCTGTCTTGAAGGCCCGAAGAAAGAGAGTAGCAAGGGGATCAGGGACCATATAGAATCCCAAGGCCACACCCTGAAGACCCACCTTCCCCAGTCATACTCTACCCTCTAGGTTATCACCCAGCTAAACCTATTAGGGTGGATTTATCTGCTGATGACATTACGACCCTCAGGACTTAACTATATCAACCCTGAGCTCTTCAGGGAGAATTCTATATATGACCATATCAGAACCCAACCTATACCCCCAGCCTGTTGTTGTCTTTTTTTTTTTTTTTTTTTTTTTTTATAATTTTGAAGCAGGTTCTTGCTAAGTTGTGGAGGAGGCTGGCCTTAAACCTACGATCCTTCTGTCTCAGTCTACCAGGTATGTTGAGTATTCTTTCCCTGGGCATTCCTCACTCCTTGGGGACCCTGCATACATATGGCTGTCTTTGTTTATCCTGTTTAATGCACAACTGTTCCTCTTCATCCTCTCAACCTGCTTTATTTTACTTCAAAGAGCTTATGTTCTGAAATTGCCTATGTTTATCTTTTTATTTATTTTTTCACTTGTATATGGCATGTCCGACTCTAGGAGGATGTAAGCCCTTTCAAGGAAGTGACTTGTCTGCGTTCATTTCTGTAACCACAGAACCTAGAATGGGACTTAGCGATGATTAGTGCCCACTAACCACTTATAAAATGAGTCGAGTCATCCATGAAAGTTTTTTCTTTATGGAGAAGAGAAGAGAAATATGGGAAACTGGAAAGAGATGATGAAAGAGAAAAGGAAGGATGGGGAAAATCAAGAATCATATTCTTAGAAATACCAAGCAGTTCCTCCTTGCCTTGAATTTAGGGCACAGTTAGGCTTTTATCAGGGCTTCTCCTTGTCTCTACTGTCTTTAAGAAAAAATAAATGAAAGACAAGGAAGATGAATGGCTTGAAGAATCAGAAGACTTGATGCCAATTCTACTCTGCCAAGGAACAAGTCCTTTATAGGATGGTCTTCTGTAGCCTAACTTGGGAACCAACACTCCATTCACTACTAACCTTGGTTTCAACTTTTAATTCTGAAATGCATATGCTTTCTGTTTCTCTGTTGTCAGATCCCCAAATAGTTATAATAAAGAGCTAGAATCAACTCTAAGGTAAAAATACCTTGAGAAACACATACTGGAATAAATACCTTGTTTTAATTTTATAAATAGTTTAAAGATAAATTTTTATTTATTATATAATATTTTTCACATTTATGTGATTCATACAATTAGTGGTATATATTATATATATTTACATTATATATACCTAATATATACTAGGATACATGTTGTTTGTATTTAAATAACGGACATCATTTAAAGAACTTATTTTGCATATGAAATATATAAAGATCATTGAAGATAAACTAAATTCATGCAATCCTATCAAGCATACTTATTCTTACAGCTGAACAAGTTTAAATTCAGGCTACAGAAGAGGATCTCTTCTCACCCCTGCTGTTCAACACATAGCAAGATACATTTAAGGCATCTGCTTAAAACTGTTTCTCCATTTAGGAATGTTTGCAATATTTCCTTGCTTTCCAGAAGCACCTTCTCTCTCTTTTTTTTTTTTTTTTTTTTGGTACTGGGGATAGAACCATGGAATTCTATCTATGAGCTATATCCCCAGTCCTTTTTGTTTTTTATTTTGAAACCAGGTCTCACTAAGTTGCTAAGGGCCTTGCTAAATTGCTGAGGCTGGCCGCAAATCTGTGATCCACCTGTCTCAGACTCCCAAATACTGGGATTACAAGCATGCACCACCATGCCTGGCTAGAATCTCCTTCTCTTTAACCATCTAATATCATCTCTTGTATCAGATCTATTGTATTGTCTAGAAGCATGACAAAGAAGCAAGGGGTCTGAGACTGGGTCCCAGTTTTGACACTATCTTGAAATCCATTATTTCTATTCTGGTATAATAAAAAGAACATTGCTGGATCAGTAACTCAAGACCTTTCCATATTTCCATTTTTAAAAAGTATCCTTTTGGTGATATTTTCATTAGATGATTTGGGAGAAGGGGACAGAAAAGGCAGATTATATTTGGAGGCAATGAGAGCTTATTGAGCTGTAAATGTGGTCTACAGGGCAAGAAAGATATAATTCACACACACTCACACAAGGACATGGCTGCTTTAAAGACTTCCATGTGACTGAAAAAGATAAATGCTACCATTTCCTTTATCTGGATTATTGGTAAACAGGGAGTTTATGTTATCTATAAAAAACCATATCCCCTAACTATATTTCTATTGGGATGCATTGGTATAATTAAGACTCAAATGGACTGAAATATTTCAGGAACCTGCAGCACACACTCTTTATCCGAAAATGTAGTTTCATTTAGTTGGAAATTGTTTTCTATAATTTCCCTTTCTACCTGCAAATGACCTTGTGTACTCATGGATGTACTCAGTCATGAGCCTGTGGACTATAACTACACTGGATGGAATGAGAGAAACCATAACGCTCTCCTGGCACGGAGGAAATATCAATGGCATTCTAAATGGGGAACTATTAACTTTTTATTACCATCATGATTTCTTAGTAATTTCCACAATTTGAAATGTGGTTAGGATGCTATGGGTAGTCAAAAGCTGATTTAATATTTTGATATATCATTTGGTGTTTGTTACAATGCTTCAAAAATTTTAAATAATATCATATATGCTATATTAGTAATTATAGATTAGGTTTAGCTAATGAAAATATAATTTCTGTACCACTATTTCCGCTCATTTTTTTTGAGTTATAGGTTGACTACTTTTTTAAGAGTTTTCTTAGACATTCCTTTTCTCTTTAATATAAAATAACATTTTCCCCTCTTCCTTGCTATCTGCTAGAACATTTATTCTTTTTTTTTTTTTTTTTTTGTGGGGCTGGGGATTGAACCTAGAGGCATTCTACCTTCAAGCTATACCCCCTAGTCCGATTTTATCTCTTATTTGGAAACAGGGTTTCACTAGGTTGATGAAAGTCTCACTGATTGCTGAGTCTGTTCTCGAACCTGCTATCCTACTGTCTCAGCCTCCCAGGTACTAGGATTACAGGCATGCACCACCATGCCCGGCCTAGAATATTTATTCTACTGTTTCTAACATTTAATGGTCTTTTTTGTAGTTCTTTGTGCTCCTTTTGGTGGAGCAGAAAATTTGTCTCAGTTTCAATTTCTCTTTTGTTCCCAGAAGTTCCCTCCTGCTTGCATTGCTGGAGCAGAAAAAGAATTTCCCCTTTTGTACCATGCACAGGTTCAAAAATCCTGTCTTTCACCATGTTGACCCAAAAGGCAAATTTTCTGACCCAAACGAAAAAAAAAAAAAAAAAAAAAGAACACCAGAACTTTAATTTGGAACTCCACAAGGATCTGACAGCAATTGAAAATTAATTCTTCCAACCACCAGGATTAGCCCTTGGCGGTTCATTGGGCATCCTGAGGAGAGGGCCACAGACCTGCCAGCAGACAGGAAGGTAGCCCAGGTGGCTGTGTCTTGGGCCCCTGTTGTCATGGAGAATGGGGAAGGGAACTGAAGAAACAGAGGGCAAGCAGCAAAACGGTCCAGTGGGCTGAGCCAGGGACCTGGAAGTCTCCCAAAGCTCCTCCCTTCCTCCTTGCCTGCATGACTCACTTTTTAGTGTGTCCACACCCATTCGTTCACCCTTCCCAGGCCAACATCACCACCGCACACATTCACCCTCCATGCTGCTGCCCCAGGGCTTCCTACAAGCCCCAACCAACTCCCACTCGTCTCCTGCCCGGCTGTGCAAACTTTCCTACTTCGTTAGAATTTTCAGAGTGAAGTTGAGACTCCTTGGGTTAAGACAGACCTACTTTTAGCCTCATCTCCTGACCCTCCCAGCACTTACTTGTCCCTCTTGTCCCTAGCTTCTCACAGAGGGGCCTGGAGATCCTTTGTATGTGCTCCTCTCTCCCTTTCCATCCTGTTGACTTCTGGAGGCCTTTTGAGGCACCAGCAAGCCTTCCTGAACCCTCCTAGGGGCCCTCGGGGTAGCCCCACCATCCTAGCACAACCGCTCAGGCAGAGTTGCCACTTCCCTAAGAGAAGGAGCATCCTTGACTCAGGAACTCTTGTCTTACCCATTCTGGCATCTCAGGCATGGTGGATAAGGTTCACGAAGTTGCAAAATGAATGCACTCAAGAGGAAAGAAAGTCCCCTTAGTAGCTTGGGGTAATTACTAGTTGGCAGATGGAAAGTACCCATTTCTGATCCCTGGAAAACTGTCAGTCTCCTTTTACTTTGTTTCAGTGGTGTGGGGACTCCGGTGCTCTTCTTTTTAATGAGTAGCACTGAGAAGCAGTGCTGTTTAATTCACTTCTTTATTCTGGAAGGTATTGGTACACAGTATTAACTCAGTGTTTTGTGGATCTAGCCAAGGGTCAAGAACTCAAGTCTGTTGTTAGTGCCTCTGAACTTTAGCACCTTTCTTGTTTTTCTTTCTCCTGCTTAAGCTGGCCTCACCCTCTTAACCACCCTGTGTGTAGGGGGTGGGGGTGGGGGTGGGGGGGAAGAGCAGGTTGCCATTCCTTGCATTTTGGCTTAGATTATGTCCACAACACGGAACACAAGTGCTCAGATTATGTCCACAACATGGAACAAAAGTTGTTCATCCTTGAGCAACTCATCAAAAGTCCTTAAATTCAGGAAATCCTGCGCCCTCATCTCCAAAACTTACTTTATCACCTACAGAAGTCCAGGATTCTTTCCATTCAAAGGGAAGTCGTTACCTTTCACAACACCCAGCATGATTTTTGCGGCTGTGCTTTCTTTTGCGCACACAGTAATATAGTTTATTTGCCTTGGGATATTTCAGAAAAATCGATATTTTATTTTAAAAGAAGGAGCTTTGGTTTCTATAAATCATGTAGTGCAGAGGTAGGAATACAGGGACTTTTCCATTCCAGATGTTACTTATGAATTATATGGGGAAGCTGGTATGTGTTTGTGCTTGTGTGACAATCCCTTTGACTGAGGAATTCCAAAACTGTGGACAGTCTGTTACTGGAGAAAGATACACACTGCAGTTCTGCAGAGAGTTCTCCCTCCGGAAGCCCTCCGGGTTCAAACGCCAAGTGGTGCATTGGAAGGGAGCAGCCCCAGATTTGGGTCTAATGGGATTCCAGACTAATGGGATTCTAACTTTCGGCCTATAACCTTGCTTCCTTGCAAAGCAAGGAAGGGGCCTGTTTCAGAAGGACCCTATCGGCATGCCCAGGCAGCCCGGAGGGGCTGGCAGCGGTGATCAGACCGGTCCGCAACAGCTGCGGGGCTGCAACGTCTAACGTGTAAGATGGAAGATACCAACGGGAGGTGGAGGGGATGCCCATCGCTGCCCGGCCGGGCTGGCTCTGGCTGGGGCGGGCGAGCGCGCGGGGAGCCGAGGGGAGCGCGCTGCGCTCGTGCGTGCCGAGCGAGCTCCCGGGTCCGCCCGGCTTCCTGGTGGGGCTGGGCGGCGGGGGAGGGGCCGCGGCAGCAGCGGAAACCGAGCTGGGCGATAAGAGGCTGCACCGCGACATGCAACAGTCTTTCCCCTGCAGCTGAGCGAGTTGTGGCGCTCACGATGCTCCCGTGACCAGGGACTGACAAGTGGCATTTCCGATCGCGGCACCGCGGAGTCATGACTCGTGCCAGGCCTGGGGCCCTGGGTGGACAGACGGGCCGCCTCTGAAAAACATGGGAGAGGTAAGTTTCCCTTCCCGCCGCTCCCTCGCGCCGCGCCGCGCCGCTGCTCCGCATTGTTCAGGCCGGGAGGCTGCCCACGCCGCAGAGGCGAGGGATCGGGCCGGCGCGGCCGCCGGGGGTCCGGCGCGCCCGGGCTGGGGACCCCGCTGCGCAAAGCTGGCCCGGGCTGCGTCCCCTGCCGCGGGCACTGTCAGCGCGCCGCCCACAACTGGGCATCCCGAGAGACCGGGGAGAGAGGGGGAAGGAAAAGAAACAGGTGCGCGGAAGTGTACTCACAACTTAATGACCTTCGTGTGGGGACGGTGCTACCATCGGTCGCCAGGCGCGCGCGGGTCCTCCCCACCACTCCCGCATCCCGGCCCCCGGGCTGCTATCCAGCCCGGTTTTCATCTGGGCCAAATATGTGCACGCAAAGGTTAATTCTCTGCCTGCTACCCATAAATTACGCATGACATGTTTAGCAGGGCTGCCTTATATGGAGAGGGCTGTATTTCAGCCCGGTTTGGTTTTTGCCAAGTTTACAGGGCGGAAGACGCCCTGCGAGAGAGGGCTGCTTCTGCTGCTGTTTTATATTTTTTTATTTATTTTTTTCATCGTTTTGTAGTGCGTCACTCAGAAACTGTAAGAAAAGTAAGTATAGAGGCTCTCTGGGTGGAACCGCCGTTGGTTGATTGAATTGCTTTCGGGAAAGGTTGGAAAGAATGAAAAAGTACTTAGTACTTTGGTTCTGGTTTTTAGACAAAAGCAGGACAAATATGTAGCCCCCTCTCCACCCACTTTTTTTTTTTTTTTTTTAAACAGAGCCTGAATCTGTTATTGGTAGTAATGTGTCATGTGAGAATACTTTGATTCCAGAGGCTGTAATACGAGCAGGTATATGGCGGAGCTTATGCCTTCCCTCCTCCCTTGCTGGCTAGCTCAGGGCACTTTACAACTGCAGGGTGTTGATACCAGAGTAATTGTGTTCTTAAGTCTCTGGGCCTTGGAGACTGCGCTGCTGGGATTCTGAGGTATATTTCCAGGGAGTGTGCCTACCCCAGATCAGAATCCAGTAAGAAACTGCCTGCAAGGTTATGGGCACTGTACAATCGCTAGCAAAAGAATAGTAAACTCTGCCATACTCTCAGAAATTTCTAAAACGCATTAATAAATACATGGAGAGAGAAGTCATAATTAATGCCTTTGGATTCACAGGCCCGACGCAATGTACTTTGAAATACTACACCAGTGGACGCCGTGTTCCCCCCTTCCGGGTTGAGCACAGTGTTTATACAAAGAGGGTATTCAGTACATAACTAATCTATACCAGCTAAGGGTCCTCTCCACATTATCTCTCTGTGGGTTCCTAAGCGTGCTGGTGTTTTCTCCTTGCTTCTGAGATAAAACTATCACCCGGACGAGTTAAAGTGAAAGTTCGGCAACTGTAAAATTCACTCTATTTCATCCAGTACTTAGAATGCCTTAGAGGTAGCGTTATAGCCAGGCACGGAATAAGTTACTTTGTAGCCTGAGAAAGCACGGTGCTGTCACTGGTGTCTGCTTTCTTTAAGTTAGTAAAGGAAACCCTACAGTGTTTGACTTTCATCTGTTTTGTGGACTTGCATGGGGGTTACATTTTCTTTTTATCACTCTGTGGTTAGTTAGTCCTTTCAAAATGTAGACATAATTTTTAGTTTTCTTTGTTTAACGTGGGGGAGGGGGATTCCTCACTGAGAATTACAAAAGTTCCCTTTTGTGTTCCAGAGAACAGGTTAGGTCAGCACCAGAGAACCTGTTCATCCATCTATAATTATACTGTCACTTAAGACATAATAATCAGGTTATATTTTTACTAAGAGTCCCAGAAAAGCCTCACATGTGCCTCATTTAATTTTCTTTTCTCATATAACTAAGAACAAATTTGCCTGTCGATCTACATCAAGTATACTACTCTTTGCAGTTCTCCCAGAGAGAAACCAAAGTGCCGCATGGTTTGAAATATTATTGCTTATGTTTACACTTCTGCATTTAAGACAAACTTTTAGACTCCAAGTTGAATTGGTTACATTTTTTTTTTACCCCCCAGCATACTATTTTTCCTCTGGGCACAGAATTCCTATGAAATGAAACACCAGGTTCTGTTCTAGAATAAGAAGAGATTATCCCAAGGTTTCTTTTTGGGAGAGAAAGGAGTAAAATGCTATTTCTCACTGAGGAAGAGTATATTACTTCATTATATAAAAATTTCCATCTTCATTGTAAGTAAAACAAAACAACAAAACAAAACAAAAAACCCTCCTTGCATTTGCTACTGTGGCCTTGGGTTAGGCCTGTATTTGATACATCTATTTATGGAAACAGCCTTGCTGTACCTTCTGGTTTTCTGCTTGGTGATAGAAGATGCACAGATTAGAGAACACCTCAGGTCCTAACTGGAATCAGTTGAGAAGAAGAGGTAATTGAATTTTTTTATGCTCTAAGAAAATGGCAGTAGGTGGACCATTGATATCAGGATCAGGAGAATGGAGGGAGTAAAATGTGTTCACTAAATGATTGGCTCAGTATAAAATCCCAACAGCCATACCATGATTATAGAGAATGTTGCATAGGAAGATGTTAAAGTGTCTGGCCTTGTGGGCAAACAGCTTCATATTTTTGGAAATCTAGAATGCTGTTGAGTGCAGTAGTGACTAGCTCTGGGTTCCTACTGAGCGCTTGCACTTCGGCTATATCAGATGGAGATTTCTTATAAGTATAAAATATATACTGGGTTTTTGAAAACTTTGTACGAAGGAAAGACTATAAAACATCTATTTAATGTTTTTATATTGATTATATGTTATAATGATAATGTTTTGGCTGTTGGGTTCAATAGAATATCTGTTAGATTCATTTCACCTGTTTTTTTTCCACTGTGGCTACTAGAAAACTTAATATAATAAATATGGCTTACATTATAATGTATTGAGCAGTACCTTTCTACAAGAAATCAGAAAAACAGTATCTTGAGAGAAGAAAAATTTTCTGGTCAAAACAATAAAATTGGCTTTTTTTTTTTAACAAGATGAAGTTTATTATGCATATTGTTATACATAGAAATTCCTTGTCTTTCTTACCATTGTAACCAAAATTTGAAAAAAAATACCACCTTACATCTATTTTTATTTCCTCAAAACTACTATTTAGTTTAGAGATTTAATGATGAGGTAGTAATAACAGAGAAAAGGCTTATAATTAGGAGGATGAGTCTTAACACCTCTCAAAGGCCAGAATAGAGTATGATTGCTACTTAGGAACGTTTTAGAGACACCATAGTTATCATTGTCCTGAAATTACCAAACGTAAACAAGTCACTAAAATTTATTTTAAAATACAGTTTTCAGTAAACAGCAGTTACCTTCAAATGCTTAATATGTATTTTCCTTTTCTGTGACTTTCCTTCCTTAGAAAATAAAAACACCAAACACATCCAAACAAACTTCTGACCCAATGTTAATAAAAGATTCACAAGAATGAAAAATTTTTACCTGCAGGGAATAGGGCATTGTTTTGAAGGTTAGGAAAGATAAAGAGGTGTTTCTACGGCAATGCTACAGGCTTTGCAGAATTTCTGTATGCAGAGCTGTCTTTATAATTTGCACACATTCTTGAGAAAGCATCTGACTGGTAAACAAAGCACAATCACATAGGTCCTGAAAACATTCCTTGTAGATATTTTCATGACTGAAGTTTGCCTTGCATGGTGAGTGTGAACCATATATACATATATATCTTTTCTAACCATATAAAGTATGCTTTCTGTTACTGTCTTGAAAGATGGATGCAGTGGACATTTTGGAGGGAGGGGGACAGATTTCTTGTAGAGCCTCAGGAAGACTTCATCCTGGCATCTTGAATCTGCCTCCCAGGACTCCAGACATAGTTCCTATTAGTGTCCACCTGATCAGGGTTGGTGAGGGATAGTTTATTTCCATCAACTGTGTACATTGTTTCTGATGAGTCATGGAGTCCATTCACTAATGGTAGGAGCTTATTGATGGAAAAGCAGAGGACTCAAGAGCAGTTCTTGACATGCAGCAGTAAACGTCTATAGACACAGTTTTATTTTTAAACATGAGGGGACAAATTGGCTTTTATGTAGCTTTTCATATTAAAATGTACATTTATATAAGCATTATAGCTATATCCTTGGGGGGAAAAACAAGTAATACATGGTCACAGTTTTGCACATATTATTAGCTTTTTGAAACACAAATCTAGTACATATCTTTCAGATAATTTCTCATGTTTTTAGAGAGGTATCTTGTCACATGTGTCCAAGACATCCATAAAAATCATCTTTGAATGATTTATGTTAGCATAGTAGGCATGAATTTGGCACTTTTTCCATATTTTGGGGGATTTTACTCTTAAGTTTTGATGACTAGTCTTTATTAAAATAGTGCAGGATAGATATATTTCAAGATGAAATGTAGCCATGTTTGGATGGAGTAGAGAATTTCTTGTCCACGTAGTTCACTTATTTCAGAAAGGTGAAGACGTTTCTGAAATGGTCTCATGGTTCAGGTTGTATATGTGCTCCCTGTCACATGTTTTGGCATCATTTTAAGAATTGGGAGTATCTTTTATATATACCTATATGAATAATAGGCATGTATGCTTCTGTTAAGATTGACAGAGGTACACATGCTTCTGTTAAGTATGAAGACAGCTTATATGTGAACTCATTCATGATGATAGAACTTTTGCCAAAGCAATTTTAATTTACTCCAGTTCTCTCATACTAAAAGCATTATTTAAGCTGGGCGTGGTGGCGCACACTTGTAACCCCAGCATTTGGTAGGCTGAGACTGGAGGATCTGGGTTCGCGGCCAGCCTCAACTACCTAGTGAGGCACTCCGCAACTTAGTGAGACCCTGTTTCCAAATAAGGAATAAAAAATAGAGTTGGGGGTATAGCTTGGAGGTAGAATGCCCCTGAATTCAATCCCCAGTATGAAAATAAAAATAAAAATAAAAATAAAAATAAAGAAAAGAAAATAACTGTTAAAGTTTATTTTCTAGGTTAAGGCTAGGTAACATGGTGTAGAAGTTCCAATAAGGAAAAGATAGATTTTAATGCTGCTCTGACCCACATGCATGTAATAACAAATAGTTTAGAATAAAAAAAAATAATAAACCTAAGGTATTTTCTATTTTCAACTTTACCCAATAGCATTCTGTTAAAGCAGCGTTAATTACATCTATTCAGTGATGTTTCCATATTTTCCATGTGTTCATATGTAACATCCAGACACAGAATTTTCATACATATTCCAATTCATTTATTTAGTTCTTTTATGTAAGAGAAGTATATTATTTTCCAAGTGGCTTATACTATTGATGAAGTTTGTCATTAGCATTAGTGAATACCATAAAATTTGAGCATTAGCAGCCACTGAATAGTTACAAATATACTAGAAAATCAAAGTAGGTAATTGAAGTAAACAATGGATGTACAGAATTTGTACCAAAGACAACTAGATTGAAAGTAAACTATAATTATTCCTAGGTTACAATTATAACTTTAATATATGCTTGAGTTCAGTGGAAACTATACTAAAACATACCAAAAAATCAGTTATTTCATTTTGTAAAAGAAAATAAAAGGCATAAGAGGTGGCAAAGAGAGAAATATATGAGCAAGGAGATTTTAATCAGAAACAGCCACAGTATTTAAGTTATCATGACTCAAAAGAAAAGTCATGCTGATGGTTTTGGACACAGATAGAAATATCATAAATTTGTGGGATTTTAAAATACATTCACCAAATTTTTAGAAAAGCCAGTTTGTGGAAAGTATTGTAACATTGACTATAATTTTAGTATTTATTTATAATACCTGCATACTGACACCTGTTTTCAGTGATTGTGAATTAGCACTCTCTTCATAACATTCTTTAAGAAAGTGTGGTAACAGTTCTGTCTTGAGTGGAAGGGAACATGAACAGAGGGAAGACATTTATAATTTAATAGTCAATTCACATCATGATCCTGTGGCATGCTGAATAGCAAAGATGCCAAAATAGAGACTAACAGTTCCTCTTTATATTAGAAATAGTATCAGAGACACTTTCTGAACTTGACATAATATTAGAATCTACAGACTATTCAGTTTATTATATCCAAAAACTTTGATCATATATTCAATCATCTATTTATCAGTATTACAAATGATAGTAAAAATGACACCCTGGCATTTTATCTGTTTCTGTCTTGTATGGTTACAAGAAAAGATTACCCTTGGAGTCACATTTTAGCACCCCATGTGGATGGATAGAATCCTTTGACTCTGGTAAGAGTCTTTCTCTAGGAGTAAGAGAGTATCTAGGAAGATATTCTTACTGTAGGAGGCCAGTCCAGAGAAATGGCAGATGTGAAGACCAGGATGGGGTGGTACTTGCTGCAGAGGAGGGGGTGTTGCAAGGAGAAGCTCTGAACTGTGGGCTGGACTTGAAACTCAGTATCCCCTTACCAGAGACCTGCTCCATGATATTTGTTTTCGTTAAATTTTATTTTCAGAAAGCCAGCTTGTGAAAAGATACACTGTAGGCACATTGAGTTTGTTTTGAAAGTCCAGTGTTTATGACCCTGCAGATGAAACAACCAGCCAATGCAGACTCCATGGAAGCATGACACACTGAAATGTAGAAAGCCTTCCTGTTCGTATCATCATTATTTTATCTTTACATGCTTATTACACTTTGTCTATTTCTTGAAAGGACAAATAGATTTTAGGAGGAAAAAAGCATGACCTGTTTCCATGTCTTAGTTTCCACATTTGTGAAATTATAAACATATGAAATAATAATTATCAAAATAATAGAAGTGGCCACTTGTTATACACTTCTTTGCAAAATCTCATTTAGTATTTTCTAGAGCTATAAAGTAGGTTGTATGTCTTTTGTCTTAAAGATTAAGAAGCATGATTGAGACTTTGTTCATTGTTCATTTGCAGAAATAGGAGGTGTGATTTTTAAAGCACAAGATCTGACGAGCTATAGAAGGTCACCAAATTCTTTATCCCCAATTGGTAATTCCAAAGTAAGCATAATTTCATCTTTATGGATATATTGCGAGGAAGTTTCTCAATACAAAGCCGGCAGTTCTGGTTCCTTATTGACTGCACACAGAATGCCTGTGTGACCTGTCCTCAGTGGTAAACAAGGTGGCAGTTAGAGACATGATAAAATGAGTTTGCAATGTGCTCAATGTGGCTGACATTTATACTGCTCAGACCTTGCTATTTTAGGGAAGGTATCAGTATATCTGTGGTATTCTTTTTCCGGGAAATAAAAATCCTGAATAATCAGTCACTTTTATAAACAGAACAATTTATGTATGGGAATAAATAAGCAGTTGCCTTTGGTTAATGGCTATGAGGATAGTTAGGTTTCAGATAGAGTAGAATGCATTATCAGAGGCCTTTTACTTAAGATTCTTACATACTTCTTACAGATAAATGGCTTAACATAGTTTAAATAGAAATGTCAGATCAATGATAGACTATGTTATATTTAATATATACATATATATGTATAAATTCCTATGGAATCAAGACCTTTTTCAAGAAGAAGTCTTATTTATAAATATTTACCACTTTTTAATTTAGATTCTCTGTGTCTGTAAAAAGTAATACAGGAGTTACACTATTCATATGTCTTTAAATATAGCACATTTATATAGAGCTAGAGAATAATGTGGCAGTATTTCATTTTGTCATTTTTATGTGTTGTTAGTTTTATGCAAAAGCCACACTATTATTCTATTATTAGACTTTAAAAAAATTTTTTTTTGGGTTTTGTACCATGGAGTGAAAATCTGCTTTGCTGTATCATTAATATTTAAGAAAAGGTTCATTTAAAAGTAGGATCATGTATACAGGGGTACAATTGGATAAAAGGAATAATTTCTAATGTTCTATTGCATAGTAGAGTAATTATGTTTGACAACAATTAGTTATATTTCAAAATAGGTGTAGAGAGGGTTTTGAATGTTCCCAACACAAAGAAATGATAAACACTTCAGATTTGGAAATATTCCAGTTACTTTGATCTGATCATTATACATCATACACATGTACTGAAATATTATATGATACCCCACAAGTATGCAGACTATTCAATTAAAATATATATTAAAAATAAATAAATAAATTTCTGTTCTTTATAAATTACCCAGCCTGAGGTATTTTGTTTTAGTATCCCTGAACAGACTAAGATATTCAAGTTTATTCCCAAGACACATCACTGTGAATTTCTCTAAGGAATCTATTGAACCACTGAGATACATCTCCAAATACAATGTTAATCTTTAGAACTGCTTTTTACCTACAAATAAAAGACAAAAAAAATAAAAGAGTAAGATCAAGCAGTATTATAATTAGAAATTCTAGCTAGGTGTGGTGATGCATGCTTCTAATCCTAGTACTTGGGAGGCTGAGACCCGAGGATCTGGGTTCCTGGCCAGCCTCAGCTACTTAGTGAGGCCTTCCACAATTTAGTGAGGCCCTGTTTCAAAATAAATAATAAAAAATAGGGTTGGGGATGTAGCTCCCAGGTAGAATGCCCCTGGGTTCAATCCCCAGTACCACACACACATACACACACACACACACACACACACACACACACAAAAAAAAAAGATTAGAAATTCTTCTTCTTGGCCTTTTCTACTAATTGGGGTAATTTTAACTAAACAGACTTATTCTAAATAATAATTTTGAGCTGTGATTTGAATTTCATTGCTGTTAACAGTCGGGAAAGTTGTCTTGTCAATTTAGTGGCACACAAATAAGGCATTTGGTTTTAAATACCTCACCACAAAAGAGATTGAGGAACACAGCAAATATGAACAACAGGGAATTCAAGAAGATCTTTGACCCAGGTCTAGAGTTTCTCTGGGGCATGGCAAGACTTTTCCAAAAAAAAAAAATTTTAAAAGTACAGAATGATAATTGACACTTTTGAAAGGTATGTTCTTCAAGTAGAGCTCTGTATAATATTTCTGGGGGGCAACATTTGCTGAGTGTTGCTTAGGGGAAAATGTCTAGCAGAGAAATGTATTTTTGAGGACTGGGATTTAAAAAGCATATGTTGCATTGGGAGCATTTCATTTAGGGAAGAAGAGATCATGTCTGCTTCTCAGTAATGGATTAAAGTTCACTAAGTGCTGAGGTTTAGTTTTTTTCTTTAAAAAGTTACTTTATCATGTTCACAATGAGGCCATAGGAGAATCAAGCTATCTTTGAGGTTCTGCTAAATAATCAATTAACAAACATATTCTGAGCACCTATTAGAGTCAAAAGATTGTAATAAGTCAGGAAAGGAGGATCCAAAGTAGGATTGTGTAGTTTCCAGCCTTCTTTGACATATAATTGAGTTGGGGGAAAAGACATGAAAAGTTAACAATGCTGGGCACTATACAATTGAGTACGAAAGGAGGAAGCTCAAAGAAGGAAGGAAATTCAAAGAAGGAAGTCTTTGTGGAGCTGAATGGCCGGGGCCTGCTGTGTGGAGGAGGTGGCCCCTGATAATAGGCCTAGAGATTAAGCAAGCTTTTCAGCATGTGGAGAGAGATGCCAGGACCAGGGGGAGCAGGGAAGCCAGCTGTCAAGTTGAGCATCTTCTTCTGTATGGAGGCATCACCCGCCTAGGTTCTGTTCTGAAAAGGTTGGGTGAGTAAGAACAGCCCAGCAGTGGTGATGAAGAATCCTGGGCCTGTGAGGCAGAAATCACCATCCTCTTGGTTGTGAACAGGATTCAGAGACTCAGAGAAGTTTATCTATTTGCTTAGACTCAAACAGCTCACAAGCAGCCAGGTCTTTTTCTCACTTCAAAACCAGTGTCCTTTCCCCACTTCTTGTGATTCTGCTGGGAATGATCACAAGACAGTAATTAAAAAAAAAAAAAAGTCACCTTTATAACAGCTGACACAGGTCTTGATTATAAGAATTTAAAAGGCTACCAAACACACATTCATTTTTTTGCCTTGACATTGAGTGACAGTCAGTGCTTATGATCTTTGTTTTTTGGATTTGTCAAAACAAAAACATAAAAGAAACTCCTCCTGTTTTTAATCAGATATTGTAAGGGCTTACGTTTTTGCAACATTTTGCATTTGAAGTAGGTAGATCCTATTTAGAGAAGATTCATGGAGTGCAAAGACAGTACTCAGTTGTCCTTCAGCATAGGTGGGGAACTGGTACCAGCACCCCCATGGATGCTCAAGTTCCTTATGTAAACTTATATGTGCACATCCACTGTATATCTTACATCATCTCTTGATGACTTATGGTAGCTAATACAAGGTAAATGCTGTGTAGATGGCTGTTTTATTGTATTGTTTACGGAATAATGGCAAGGAAAAAAAGTCTGTACATTTTCAGTGCAGATGCCACTTTTCCCCAACATATTTTCAACTCATGGCTGGTAGAATCTCCTGGTGCAGAATCCCTAAGTATAGAGGGCCTTCTGCGTTTCCACGGCAATTTCACCAAGGAATGATAGGAGAAGGTGGCACATGCCTGTAATCCCAGTGCTTGGGAGGCTGAAACAGGAGGGTCACTGGTTTGTGGCTGACCTCAACTTAAGGTCATTCACAGCATATTTTGAAAATTCAAAATAAAAGTAGAAAAATTAAAAATAAAAATAGAGCTGGGGGTGTAGCTCAGAGATAGAATGCCCCTGGGTTCAATCCCTGGTAACACACACCACACACACACACACACACACACACACACACACACACACAAAATGATACGAGTAATGATAGAGGATAGACTGAGTTTATAGGTAATCCTTGTGGGGCTCCTCTTTGCTTTCATGTTACATCATTTTCACACACTGGTGCACGCTGGTGGCATAGCTGATGACTTTAAAAGTTAAGCTCTTTGCTGAAGACTTGTTCAGAGGGAAACATGTCACTCTGCTAGCAAATTCCCCTTTTGTAAGCTGTTTAGAATATACGCCAAATAAAGTTATTTATTGTTCAGAGAAGGAAAACGAAAGTGTGCCTTTGTCTTGCTTTTGGCTTCAAAGGAGAGCGTTCTTACTTAGCAAATATTTACTGAGTGCCAGGCCATGCGTGGCTGTCATGCTTGTCCTCCGGAGGACAAAGGGTGAGTGAGATGTGCCTGTTCTCAAAGTAGTTTCTACTGTAGTGATGGAAATGTTCGCAAATAAGTTAAGGCAAAACAAAGTGGGCACAGAGGAGCGGAGAATAGGCTGCTTGTGGGTAGAGTGTGGAATTTGCCTAAAACCATTCAGTAGAATCATTAACTCTTTAGTCACTTTGGATATATTAGAGAAAAAACAAAATCAGCCTATATCATATTAACAAGATGTGACTTAATATTTAAACTATTTGTTTTCTTTGATAAATATTCAATAAATTAGTATGTCCCAACCATGGTATCATCCTGGACTAGACAGAATAATGAAAAGCATCATTATTTCTGATGTTGGCCTTTATGGCGAGGTGTTGGGACACACAATTCATCTGAATCTTCTTCTTAACTCTCTGATTTAGGAGCAGATTAAAACATTCGGTATTGGCAATCAAGTTTCAGAGCCCACGACTTTTAGGTTAATAGAAAAGAAGAATCCTTAAGAGGGAGGTGAGCTGTATTTAGCTTTAATGACAAAGGGTTTTAGATATGCACACGATGCTCTTTTTCCTCCCACTTTTCTTTGTGTGCAGGAAATAAAGCCGTATTTTGTAGGCTCGCTTCCAAACTTTCAAACGGCCAACGTGCAATCGTGCCTATTCCAGAAGACCCCATTCAGCTGTGAAGTGTTTGCTCCTTGTTTCCAGGGTTTAATCTGTATTCTAGGTTAGAAAATCTGTGATCTTATTTTTATTGCTGGCCATTATGCCTTTTAATTGTACATACCTGTTTAATGCCCTCTGCATAAAAAGTTTCACTGTGAGATCTTGATTGAAATACTCAAGAGAATTTCAGGATGTGATTTCTGATTTTCTGAAGTTTATGGTATAGGGAAAATGGCCTATTGATAAGTAGAATGATGAAAGAAAAACAATCAAAGGCCTTATCATTAGCAAGTATGATAATTTAAAAAATATATATAGTACTTGGGAGGCTGAGACAGGAAGATTGCAAGTTTACAGTCAGCCTCTGCAACTTATCGAAGACCTCTGGAGACCCTATTTCAAAATTGAAAAAAGAAGTGGGGAAGTTGGGGGTATAGCTCAGAGGTAGAATGCCCCTGGGTTCAATCCCCAATACCACACACAACACACACACGTGCGCGCGCACACACACACACACACACACACACTCCTTAACTCCCTACTTGGTGAATGTCAGTTCCTTTTCATACCTGACATACTGGGCTCTGGCACAGTCCTGTAAGATTTAAGCATTGCTGTCTCTCTGGGGCACAGGTAAGAAAGTAGAGGCTTGGGAAGATGACAGCCAGATAATCTGCTCCAGGGTCATGCAGTAAGGTACTGTGGGAGCAGGACCTTCAATCCAGGAGTTTCACTGTTTATGTGCTTGCTTTTTTCCATCACTATGGTACCAACTAAATAAAAAAATAAGCACCAACTACTATAAAAATATTCACACAATGTAGATTTGAGGCCTACTCCAAGTTAATTCTGGAAAGCCTTAATGAAGGAGATAAGATGTGAAAGGCTTTTTTTAAGCATTGTGGTCATAAAACAGCAGAGACATGGAATGGACTTTGAAGTTTCACTGGCTTTGAAAAGAGGGACATATCAAATGGCCTAATCTGCCTTGTGGTTTGCGCAGTATTAGTTCTACTCTCACCTAATACCCTCTGCCCCAGCACTCGCCAAGATCAGCAAAATCTACTTTTAGACTCAAAATCATTACCACCTGTGAAGTTTCTGATGTCACTTCTGAGTGACAGAGCACTCTGCCAATTGCTTGGTTGGATGGTTTGCTAAGTGGCGAAATTATAAGACGTGTCTTGAGCCCCTAAAATATCTTAGTATCTACTCAACTACATTACTGAAGGCATTAGGGTAATTCAGTTCATTCCTTTCATTGTTAAAAAATAGAAATTGGTTTCCAACATTAAAACAAGCAAACATGCTATCAAAAATTGAACAGCTTTTTGTTCTCTTGGAGAATTCTGGTTAGCTTTTCTCACTAATCCCCAGATCCTCAGCAGAGTAATAACAGCATGACTCTGTGTGTGCGTGTGTGTGTGTGTGTGTGTGTGTGTGTGTGTGTGTCTGTGTGTGTGCATATGTGCACATTTTTGTGTTACATCCATATGTCCATGTGGATTTCATAAATGATTATGAAGTAGTACATAAGTGATAACTAAAAATGGAACAGCATAAATGTATGAAGCTAAGGGAGCCATTCCCTAATGGACTAATTTATAAATTTTCACTGAAATATTGTGCTTGCTTAATGTCATTTTGTGGATGTCGGCATTGATTACAAATATGGACTTGTGAAAATACAGGATGCTATCGATCCTAGGTAGACTAAAACAAAAAATGTCATCTTATACCTGTAGAAAGAGCTGATAGGTACTATTGTTCAGAACACTAATCCTTGTCTTAATGAGTTGATTTCCATTGCCCTTTCTCTTCCACTAGTGTTAAATTTGACCCTACTAACACAGCAGCAGTTCTGTGACATTAATGAATTAAAAATATTTCCTCTTAATGTATCAAAAATTTTCAGAGATAGATACATCCATACAGGATAGATAAGTCTAGATTTAAAGATTCAGTGCTTAGGTACTAATGTTTTGTCAAGAAAACTAAGCACCTGTATTTGAGTTTAATATTTCTGTGGAAAATGAAATATATTAAACATTCAGATTCTACATGATTTACTTAAACATCAAATAGGATTCTTTTATATTCTAGGCACTATAGCAGACATTGAATATGTAATAGTAGACGTAAACAGATACAGTTATAAAATGTAGACATCTCTCAAGTTTCAAATTGGCCATTGCAGAAATAATGTCATCTTATTAAGCCTTTCTGACAATAAGTTTATGTAATCATTTTAGCAATTAAAAACATTATTTATAGTTGCCAGTAAATTTATTTTAAAGCCTCTACCAATAAGAGGTTTACTATGGATGCGTTAATGAATATTTTCATGTAAAGAAAAATGTCGTTTTATGCTTAGATTGACTGCTTTACTATTAAGCAGGAGAAACAGCATCACAAAATAATGCAGAGAGAGAAAACTCGAGTTTGAGTGGCAGCAGAGTACGGTAAGTTTAAAAGGTCAGGCTGGTACAGGAGCCTCTAGTTTTGCCACTCAGTGTCATGCAGAATGCTGTGACAAGCCGGGGCTGATACAGCTGAAAATATCTGCAGCCTTGGAAGCCTTGTACGTTTCAGAAGGTCATTTTGGCATCCTAGTAGGAGCACTGATTCACAGCGAAGGTCAATCTGGACAGCCAGGAAAGAAGATAGGTTGCTGAACCCAGTGGCTGTAGATTTTAGACCGATTGCTAATTGCAGTAACTGGCTATTTGAATTGGCTGTGGTTCTCTTTCATTGAAATATTTATAGAGGAAGGAGCTTTACTTGTGAATTGTAGATTCTCTCTCTCTATTTTTTCTCTTGAAAGTTTAAGCATTCTACCTCCAGTTTTGTCCTGGTAACAGGACAAATGTTGCTTTCATTTCATTTATGTCTGATATAAACCCCAACAAGAAAGGATGCGAGTCTTAACAACTGTGAAGTGCACATCAAATATATCTGTAGAAAAACAGATAGCAAAATATTAGAAGGGAAGAAGATGAAACAAGTACTTGAGATGAAATTGAGCACTAAATTTATCTCTCAGCTATCTGGCAACTGAAGTAAAAGCTTTAAGAAGTAGAAAAATCCTACTTATTTTGATACAGTTTTCCCATATTTCATGTACTGCTTCATTTTTAAACCTTAGGGTGTTTAGTTAAATATTCTAACTCTGCCCTTGGATGAAATCATGGAATGGATGAATTCCATTTACTTAAGTGAAAGCTGAATTCTTCAGCTTGGCTTTCAAGATGGTTACTGATTCAGTGCCAGTCCCAAATTCCCGCTGCATCTTCTGCCAGCCCCATTGACTACGGAAACCAGTCCCTGTGTTCCTGGTCAATGCTTTCCCCTGTCCCTGCCTTTACTGTCTGTATTTCTACAGTCTGGCTTGGTATTCCTTTTCGTCTCTGTCTAAGCAGATAAAAAAAAAAAAAAAATCACTGTGCCAGGGCTAGAGGTGTGTAGCTCAGTGGTAGAGCATTTGCCTAGGATGTACAAAAGATGTGGGTTCGATTCCCAGCACTTAAAAAAAAAAAAGGAAAAAATATTCTGCCAACTCTACCTGAGATGTCTTATCCATCTTTTAGCCACCTCTTATCTCTCTCCCCTTTAACGTATCAGCTCTGTTATTGTCTCTGCCATAGCCTTTCTTCTGTACAGTTATTTGATAGTTTTAGTTCCTTGATTAAGCAGCAGATTTCTCCAAGGCTGGATTTCCCAGTGTCTAGGCTACATATAGAGGGTGATCAGTAAAGAGGTAATACAATCAGTACATATGTTATTTTATCTCTGTATTCTTTGGCATCAGTGCGTACATTCATTCCTTTAATAATGTGTTGAATTCATCTGAATTTCTTTAAGGAAAAGATTTCTGTAAGGCAGTAGGGGAAAAAGGAAGTAGAATTAGAAGAATAACACCAGCAGTTTTTGTCAAAGGAGGCAAAATTTGGGGGCATTGGGATGGAATCATTTTATTGTTTTAACTTTGGGGCATTGGGATGGGAATTTTTTATTGTTTTAACTTGGAGACATTGGGATGGCCATTTTTTTATTGTTTTAACTTTGGGTTTTCATTTTCTAAACCAACTTAAGATTTACCATTTCTCAGTGCCAGCAGGTAATATAAAGGACAATAGTCTTGATGACATACAAAAAAGAAACAATCACTAATGCCATTTCAGCTGCTCAGTGCTTTCTCTCTGGCATATTTTTCTATGGTTTGACAGTTGTCAGGAAGTCCAAAATAAATGGTGTGACTCAACATGACTGTGAAGTGTTTCAGACACTTCTCCCAGCTCCTTCTCTGTTCTTCAAACACCATGTTAGTGGCCAAGATAGATCAGCCTTACCGTATCCACGCTCTCTTAGCAGAGATCTGTTTTATACTTTCAAAGTGATGTTCCATTGTACCTCTGTAGAAGTTTTCTGCTGGCACATTTCAACTTCCCCTAATGGAAACTTTGAATGTAGTCTCCTGTTGTTCGGGTCCAATTAAAAAAAAAAAATCATACTCAAAGACTTCTGTCTCAACAATTGCCCTTTCTATCAGCTGATGAGTACTTAGAACTCTGAAATCTATTCAAACCTGATGAGCACTTTTAATTGAGAGGAAACTAATGGATATAGCGTTGAATTTTCACATCTCTTAAGTATACATTCTTAATGTCCAGCGCCTATCCCATGGATATACAAGAACAATATCATCCTTCTGTAAGGAGGCCCTCTTGTCTCCTTCAGAATCAATACCTGAGTCTCCCTCCTCTCTTTATCTTCATATCACTCAAAGTGAATCACTAGAGGTGCAGTGCGTCCCCTCTAGCATACCCCAGTCCCCAGCCCCTGCCTGGTCTCGCTCCCTGGTTTTTTTTTTTTTCTCTTGTTGTATTTATAGTCATTATTTTCACAAAGTTTGATAATTAAATTGCCAGCATGTGTGTGAATGAAGGTTTGCATCTGGAACCAGAAGCTTGGATTTTGAGTCCTGGTTCTTCCAGTTAGCTAGCCAAGAGGACTTTGGCGAGTCAGTCATGTAACCATGCAAGCTTCAATTTATTTGTTTACAAATGAGCATGGTCATATAACCATCTCCTAGACTTACAAAGTACGCATAAAAAAGTTAGGAAAAAAATAAATTTTATTTCAAGATAGGAGATATTATTTGCTTTTGTTGAATAACAGTAGAAACAATGAATTGTGGAGAAAAACTAAATAAATTTTCAACGTGGCCTCTTTAAAACACCAGATGGTCACCTTGCAGATTTGGTGTATGAACCAAAAGAAAGAAGTCCTGTACATGTATGGAATGTAGCTAAGCCAACTTTTCACAAGTTAATCTCCTCAAAGGCTATTACTTAATTTAGGAGAATACATTTTACTTTTATCCAATAGAAAGTGGTTCTTACTGCAAGAAGATTAAGGAATTTATTTAAGTCTTTTTTCCTCCTATTAACTTTAACACAGAGGGTTTATTGAATTTAAATGAAAGACCAGGTTTTTGTTATACACGAAAGAAATCATTTGACTAATTCCAACGTAAACATTTTCCCTTAATCTTTGAGTACATATGCTCAAACACACGCACATTCTTGATTCGCATTTTATCTCTAAGAACAATTTATTTCATCATATTTAAGTGACTGACCAGATATCTTAATTTTTTTTTCATTTTTTGTAAAATAATTTTTTTTTTTTTTTTTGCGGTACTGGGGATTGAACTCAGGGGCATTCTATCTCTAAGCTACACCCCCGGCCCTATTTTTTATTCTTTATTTTGAAACAGGGTCTCACTAAGTTGTGGAGGGCCTCACTAGGTAGCTGAGGCTGACCGAGAACCGGGATCCTCTGGTCTCAGCCTCCTAAATGCTGGGATTACAAGCCTACGTCACCATGCCCGGCTTCATTTTTTTGTAAAATAATTTTACTATTACAAATTATCATTCTTAGAAACAGGTAAGGAGCCCAAGTATCAATCTCTAATGCATTTCTTTTACATGTGTATGTAAAATGATTATATATTAATAATCTGTTGGACATTTAAATGATAAAAAATTATGGAAAGTTCTGAGATTCCTACCAGGCTCCTCTTTTAATTTAATTTAATTTTAATTTGTATTCTAGATGCACTGGAGGATCTTTTTTTTAAACAAAATATGTTGCTTTTGCATGCAGACTTGGACATTCTGTTCTCAGGCCTAAGACAAATGGTTAGAGGTATAAAAGCAGTATGATAGGACGTATCCTGTATTAGGGTGTTGTGGAGGAGCATGCATGGCTTAGGAGCATAACATCAATAACAAATAATAACATTTTTTCACAACATTTTATAGGTATGCTAGTTTTATGAAGTAGTTGATAGAATGTAATCAAAGAGCATGTCCTTAAATCCTTAAACAAGCCATCTTTCAGAGGCTATATTTGGGACAGTTAGGAAATGTTTAGATAAAAACACAGTTGATAATCAGTAGTGAGAGTAATGCTTTGATTGCCAAAATTATACGGAATGAAGAATGACCTCTGGAGTTTGGTAAAAATGTAGAGTCCTGGTCTCTTGGCTCAGTATATGTAAAGTAGGTCTTGGGAAGATGTGTTTTTAACAGTCAGACATAAGTGTCGTATTCAGGTAGTCCAAGAATTGCTCTGGATCATCAGCATCCCGGAAGGATACGCATTGCTGTTAATACACTGCTGCCGTGTTTGGGTTTAGTAGCTAGCTGCTGTTGCAGTCTGGTTTGCTATGGAAAGCTGGTTCTTGCCTTTTAAGAACATAGGATGCTAATGGAAAAGCATGGCTCTTCAGTCACCGCCTCATTAAGAAGGTGCAGCCGGCCCTTCATGCTTCCTCATGAGATACAGCTTTTCTAGATTGCACAGGGCCTTATGTACAATTAAAATAATTATGGAAAGAGTATTTTTTTCTGTTTAGCAAAGGAATCTAATTTCAAGCTTCCCTATTAGTTCATCCAAGACATGCATGCTTTTGGAAAGTACAAAATCCCAAGAATAAAATTTGGATCTCATCTGCTGAGAAACATGGCGTTATTTATACTCTGACAATGTGGTAAAATCATATTGTCAAAATAAGAATAGATGCTCTGGAAATGCCCACATCCTTCTATCCAACCGTTTCAAGTCTTTTAAAAATCCTCTTTTGCATACTTTTTAAACCTGTGAACTTTTATTTAATAACCGAGAGTTTGAGGCAGGCAAGGTGAAGGGAGAAGGGTTCATTTTCTGATAGAGTGTCTGTGCATAGGCAAAAATCATGCAACAGTATATCGTATGGTCTTGGTTATTTTAATTGGAAATATAGGCTGCTTCCGGAAGACTCCCCACTCCAGACTTCCAAATGACCCCCTCTGGATCCCCAACCTCAGGAGTTACTAACTGGGAAGACATATTTGGGCCAATTGAGTTTTTCAAAGTTCTGTTGTGCCTTAGCTACTTTGATAATGCCTTATATTATTTATAGCAGTGTCCGTAAACCATTTCCTTTAGTTTATTAGCATCTAAAAGGAGGAGGGTAGTGGGCCATTTTCTGATGCTTGTGGAAATGTGTTAAAAAACATTCTTTTAATCATGGAACTAGTACTCTGAGATTTCCCAAATATGACACAGACATGTTTAACTGCACATTTTGTTTCTATTAATGTGAGAGTAGCAGCAAGCTATATATTGTTTATTTTGATACTCTGTCAACCCAAATATTTATTCTGATTTCCAACTTTGTTTTTTTGGCAAATAATTACAGAATACAAATACTGTGATTGTTTTAGCAATGAAATGCTTGACTTTGAAATAACACAAGTTGAGAAACTAATATTACAAGTGTTTCCATTGATTAGCTGCCATATATAAGCTAACGGTTGAAAAGATTTTGCAAAATACAAAGACAGGCTTTAAGTTCTATTTATAGGAAAAAAAGACACATCATACTTTTTTGCATGTTCCCACAAGAGAATTTACAGTGTAGGTTTAATAATAGTGTCTTTTCAAAGTACAGCATAAATTTAACCAATGTAGAAAATCATGTTATTAATTGTTGGCAAAAGCACATTTTGGTAAATATTTTCTTGAAAGAAGTTTGTTTTTCTAGCTCAAAGTTCATATATAAAAAACGTTATGTTCTAAGATTTATACTATTAAAAACACTCGAATACAACTATAGTTTTATATGGCAATTGCAGCTTTGCTTAAAGTAGTGAAAATTTGGCATTAACTTAGGTGATGATTAGTAAAGCAATGGATATATAGTGGAGTAATATATAGTTGTTAAAAGTTAGCATGTTGATCTGTTTCTATTGACAGAGAAAGATCATTAGTATATTGTATATTTATATTTATATTGTAGAATATTAATAGTTTGTTGTTATTAAACATAACTTTGGGTGTTAGTGTGGAATCTTCCCCCCAAAATATTAAGGAGGTTCATGGGGAAAGGAAAATATGAATTGTCAATGTACACCTTGTTTTGTGATATACCTTACTCTTTTAAACCAGGAAAAAACAATGGGGACTTGTTTCGTGATTAGTCAGTGAAACATTATTCCTACTTGGATATAAACATATGTGAATTTGTAATCTTTTTAAAGAGAAGCTCAAGTTAGGCAGAAAATTTAATATGTTGTTATCTGGAATGAAAACAGTTGACTTTGGTAATTTATTGAGTATGTTTGAAATTGTTATAGAGCTAGTTTTTAAGGTCAAAAATATAAATCTGTCAAAATACCCAAAGGATTGTAAATTTAAACTGTACCTATGAGGCTTTGAGTATTTATAAAACTTGGAATAAGAAATACATTAGTGAGCTGGGCGTGGTGGCACATGCTTGTAATCCCAGTACTTGGGACGCTGAGATAGGAGGATCTGGGTTCTCGGCCAGCCTCAGCTACTTAGTGAGGCCCTCACAACTTAGTGAGACTCTGTTTCAAAATAAAGAATAAAAATTAGGGCTGTGGGTGTAGCTCAGAGGTAGAATGTCCTTGGGTTCCATCCCCAGTACCACATAAAAAAAATACATTAGTGAGATAACAAAAGGCTTTTATGGGTTATATGGGAAGGAGGAAATATTTATGTATTGTGACATCACAAGAAGTCTACTAATTCATTTTTTAGGATGCATTCAAGTAATTCCACACTCTATTCACTTGTGAATAATATTATTCATTATATTCTAAGGAATAATTTTTTTTAGATCTCTTTAATGATAACCATAGATTTTTATAATTTTCTCATAATGATTTATAACCAAGCAACATATTTTGGGTAATCTTTAATAGAAATATGATAGAAAAATTAACCTGAGTTTTCTATGTTACATTTCCAGTCAGACATTGGGAAATTCAAAATCTATTTGCTAAAATCCAGCTTTTGTAGTCAAATTTAGTTGTTAGTGTTGAGGGCAACTGCCATATTCTATTTTTAGAAATTCTGGTGAGCTCTGTGTGTGGTGGTGCAAGCCTGTAATCCCAGTACCTGGGAGACTGAGACAGGAGGATTGCAGATTCATGGACAGTCTTTTCAACTTAGTGAGGATTTCAGAAACTTAGAGAGACTCTATTTCAAAACAAAAAATGCAAAGTGCTGGGAGTGTAGTTTGGAGATAGAATGCCACCGAGTTCAAGCCCTAATAACATACACATGCACCTGCACGTGTGTGTGTGTGTGTATGTCCACACACACAAATATTTTAGGTAGAGATGTCACCAACTTCAGTAAGAAGTTAGATGATACTGTTTAGAAGATAGAAGGGTTGCATATTACGAATGGGATTTTGGCCCTTAGTTACTATGTCAAGTAAAGTATACCTCATTTAAGTCAGCATTGAAATCCAGTCCACAATCCAGGCAGTGCTCCAGGAGTCACAACTTCAGAGTGTATCACATTCCAGTTAGCAGTCATGGTTTTGTTACCCTGGTTTCACACTGATGGATTATGGTAGTTTCAGTGTACCATTCTTTCCCGAAAATTGCCAGGACATTGAGACTTGATATTTCCACGATTTAGCATCTTGAACACCTCATAGCATTGCTAATTTCATTGTAGTCTGTGTTCTGATTTCTGTTTTTCGTTTTGAAATATTAAATGTTTTAGGAAGATCAGATACAACTACCCGAGGCTAACAAGATAATGTCTTTGTGTCATATGTGAGTAAATAAAATGCTGAAGGAGTAGTGTTTTTTCCTGAAGAATGATGAAGCATATTCACAGTTTTATCTCATGATACCTTCTTGTAGAATAGAGGGAAATGCTAAAACACTGTGTGTTTGAATGTCATCAGAAAAATGCAAATGTTCCTTTCTTTTGCTTAGAAATGAAGACTGGCTCTGTCAGAAATGTTCAGATAATTATCTAAATGTTTAAAAAAATTTGCAAAGCCACACGAAACTGTTTTGAATTATTTTGTGGCTAGGAACATCTTTCAACTTCACAATCAAGGAGGTATTTAATTTTTTTAAATGTTTTTATACTTTTATTGGTAGAATGCAATTATACATCATAGCGAGATTCAAAGTGCTACAAACGTACATGTGGTTCTAGTTTAACTTCAGTGCCTCATATTCTCTTTCCAAGGAGTGCCACTGGGTGCTGTGTCACTTAGTTGTCTCCAGGGTATCCAGCTGTGCATCGAGTTGTCTCCAGGGTATCCAGCTGTGCGTCGAGAGTCCCAGGCTTGTAACTTGCAGACTATGTTACAGAGTTGTGTTCAGGTATACTAAGAAAAATACCCATCCACGTCACACAAGTTGCTTGTTTCTTGTTCTAGGCCAGGTGCACAAGCAAATAGTAGGATCCGGACACACTCATACACTGATTTCTTTTTCTCCATATTACTAATTGTTCTTTGGCGTGACATTTTGCCTTTCTCTTGTAGTATGTCTGGATTGTTGGGAGGCCCAGAAGGTTGAATCCTTTGACAGTGGCTAGAAAATCTTGTGAGCAGATAATTGCAGTAGAGATTGGATAAAAGCCTGTTAAGGTGCTAAGCTAGTGATCTGATACACAAAGTACTGCAGTCCACTGTGATAATTACCTTCTAGTGACCTTAGACCTTGTTTATTTTCTTATTTTGCCCGAAATAGGAATCAATTCAAAATACTTTTAAATCATTATCTATTTAGAAGCTTTGTGTTTTATTTTTGTTGTAGATATAAATATCACTGTTGTATGTGAATATCGTTTAGCTAGTTGCTTCTATGATTCTTCTCCTTCGCAATACTGCATCACCTAACCAACACCCCTTCCTTATCCTTCCAACAAGAGACCATTTGATCATTTAGGGTACCAAACCTAAGAAGGGATTGACTTTTTAAAAGAGTGCTTTGACAGACGTTGGGTTACTTCTTTGAGTTAGTAAACACAGCCTTCTTTTCCTGGCAGCAGTCTGTCTGAAATATGTCTGACCAGCAGACCACAGTGGCCGCCTCTGTGTCTTTCCAGAGAATGCATGAGTGAAAGTCATCTTTTTCTTAGCAGTATTTCCAAACTTCAGTCATTCGCCTATATCCTTCATGATTTTTGTCCATATATATACTCAGTCTTAGTTCTTAGTGTTTTTTTTTTTTTTGTTGTTGTTGTTAGTATAAGGGATTGAATACAGGGAATGCTATACTATTGAGCTACATCCCTACCCCCTTTTTTAAATTTTATTTTCTTATTTTTGGTACTGGGGATTGAACCCAGGGGTGTTCTACATCTGAGCTATATCCCCAACCCTTTTTGGTTTTTATTTTGAAACAGGTTCTCACTAGGTTGCTGAGAGTCTTGCTAAATTGCTGAGGCTGATCTCAAACCTGTGATCCTCCTGTTTCAGCTTCTCAAGAACTGGGATGACAGGCCTGCACTACTGTGCCTGTTTTGTTCTTTATTTTGAAACAGAGTCTTGTTAAGTTGTCAAGGCTGGCCTTGAACCTGCAGTCCTCCTGTCTCAGCCTCCCAAATCCTGGGGTTATAGGCCTAAGTCACCATGACTGGGTTATTCTTCATATTCTTTTCATTAAACTTAGATTCTTTCTGAGCTATAATATGATGTAATCACAGACTCAGGGAGCTGGTTTTAGCATTCTAATGCATCTGTGAAAAATCATGCTTTTGCATCACCTGAAATTGCCATGGGTACAACTGGTAGTGTGCTTACCCCTCACGGTGAAACACTGATCTCAGCTTTTTTCTACAAGAGGCTGAATATTGCTGAAGCTGGCATTAACCCATTCAGATCACAGTCTTTCCTATATAATAAACAACAGATTCGTTTCTCTATTTAGTACCTTAGTGGCTAGGGTAATGGCTGTGTGCAGCCTCCGGAAATGCTTAGCTGTCTGTTTGTGTACTAAAATCTTTGTTCATATTTGGGACAAGCCCTGAGCAAAACTGTTGTGTGAGCAAACTTAGTTTGTTCAAGTACTGCATTGCTAATTATGGATGTGTTGACATCAGTGACAGGGAAGAAGTTACGGTTTTGGGCAAGGGGCCCTTCTCATCTCCAAACTGACAAAACTGCTTTAGTAAGCTGTGGCACATACCTGTAGTACCTTGGGAAGCTGAGACAGCAGGATCACAGGTTCAAGGCCAGTCTTGGCAACTTAGGGGAGGCTTTGTTACAAAGTAAAAAATAAATTTAAAAAAGGGCTGAAGGTGTAGCTCAGAAGTAGAATGTCCTTGGGTTCAATCCCTAGTACCCAAAACAAAAGCAAACAAAACAAAGCAAAATAACAACAACAACAAAAGCAAAAAATATCTTAGTAAGCAAACTGTACTAAAAGATCTCAAATAATTACTTAGTTGACTTCCTCCATAGTAACCTATCTCAACATCAAAAGCATATGAAGAAATTTCCCCAAATTCCCAGGGAACTATTCTAGGATGTGCCTGGACCAACTTCCTCATAATTGGCTTAAAAGAACTGGAATGATTAGTAAATCTACGTGACTAAGAAATTTAACCTTGCTCATTCAGGCCATCAGTTTTCCAAAATAGAGTTTTATTCTTATAGCTTGAATCTGTTTATCTTAGATTGCAGTATATAGGAGCCTTAAATAGATATTTATATCAAGCCTTCCAGTGTATCACTTCAGTATCATTCAACTGATATATATATATATATATATAGTCTATAAGAATAATATTGATTACCCATGATTTTCTTTTCCCTTTTTTCTGCTTTATCTTTGATCTTTTTCTTGGTTTTATACCATCCCCTCACTTCATATTCTCCTTTATTTTGTTTTTATTTACCCCTATATGTCCATCTTTTTTATACTTTTATTGGTGTGTGAAAATTATACATCATAGTGAGATTCAAAGTGGTACAATTCATCTTTGCACACCTCTCTTGGTGTATCTGTCTTAAAGTAGAAGATATATGTGACTTCTGAAGAAGAAGTTGTTTTTTGGTTCTTGTGGCAGAATATACTTCTTTTTAGAATATGTCATATAGGTGAGAAATTCTAGATTGTGACTATCATTGTGTTAGAAAGGGGTTGTTGTACATGTTTCAAAATTTTTGATTCTCATTGCAAAACAGTTAAATTCCCCAAGCAATATTTTTTTGTTGTTGATGCTCAGGGAAGTTTTTTTTATATATATATATATATATATATATATATATATATATATATATATATATAACATATTGATGTACATGTCAAAAATTTGTTTTGTAAGCAATTTGCCAATTAGTAGATATATTTAAAGTAGAAATATTTACTTTAGCAATTATTTAAAAGCAAAACTTATTTTTAGGAAAAATATGTTTGTAAAAAATCTCACAATCTGGCTATTACCCCCATACTTCTAAATATCATTTATAAAACAACTCATTAGTAATTAAAGTAATGTTTTGAGAATTTAATATTCGTCCAAATTTGATAAAAATCTGAATGTACTAAAATAGTTATGAAGATTTTCAATTGTCCCTGGAATTCTTCCTTTTTGAATAAAAATAAAAATACAAGATAACAATCTGATGTTGGCAATTTAGTCAAATCAGTTAGTAGGAAATAATCTTGAGTTTTTTATGCAGAGTACCCTATATCAAAGGCTGACACATTATTAGGTCTAGCTAGACTAAGAACGCATATAGTTCACTATTGTAGTTGCTTGGTGTCTATACCTGGCTAATCGTAAATATTTTTATTACCATCTATGAGTATGTGAGTATGTTCTTTACAGTTAAATAGTAGGATAAACCTACAAATATGTCTACAATTCTTTCAGTAACACTTTTTGAAGTAAATAGAATTCGTCTGCTACAGAAAATAAAAATAACCAAAATACTTATTTGTAAGCATTTTAGTAATTAAAGCATATTTTGTACTTGGGCAGCAGTCTCAAGTAGTCTATAGCATGGCAGAAACGAAAAATAATCAACTCTAGAAATTAATTTTAGAGTTGTACTTAGACATAGCCACGAAGGAATGCAGATGTTTCTAATGGGGCCATTCTCTTTTCTTATGTTGTTTGGGTGTCATAGATCAACAGCAAACATTTCCTTGAGAATTCACGTTTATTCCTCTTAGTATCAATAGAGCTCATTCATCTCTCTAGCATTAAAAAGCATGTTATATTCCAGGACCTCTAGGTTTTGGGGATGTATGTTGTTCTCAGGGGGTTTATAATCTCATAGGAAGGAACATGAAATCCTGAAAATATTTTGATATGGAACAATGTGTAGCACAGTTGGTGCAGCCTAATAGAGAAGGTGATACCTGAATAGCGGCTTAAACAAGGGGGAGGGGCTTGCCAGGTTGCAGGGGAGAGGAATTCTGTATAAAGCCAGGCAAAAGGACAGCATGTGGCAAGACCCATGAGCTCACAACAGCATGGGATCTGCCAACAGAGCAGCGTATGCCAAGGCCTTCATGCCATGGGGTCTGTACATATACAAAAGGGCCACCGGGGAGAAGCTAGAAGGTAAAATGAGTCAGCTCATACAAAGGAAGGGCTCAAGGGAAGAAGAGTGGAAGCCTTATCATAGAGGTCAAGGAAAGGCAAGGACTCAACACGGTCTTTGAATTTGGCTTCACGAGAGCCCCTCCACCTTTGGAAAGCAGAAAAGTGGTGGGCATGGAAGTCAGACTGACCTGGATTCAGAAGCTAGTGGAGAGGAGGAATCCCCCAAACAGCACGTGAGGCTGGCGCTTAATGAGGCTGGCGCTTTAGATATTGGGGATGACAGATTGAGAGCATTTGGGAGAGGAGGATGCCTAGCTAGCTGGGGCAGGGTTAGTTCAGGGAGTTTAAAGATTAAGACAGAACTGCAGGAAAGGCAGGGCCGGTGTGTATAGAGGGGCTGAGAAAGCAAGGAGGCCTTGAGGAGCAACAGTCACGACGGAGGTTTGTGGAAGTGACGCTGTAGGCGGGAGGAGGTCTCCTGAGACCCAGAAGGCAGAGGAACAGGAAGGTCAGAGATAATTCAGAATTCATGCTCCAGGACTGCTGTTTTGACGGTGAAAAATCTGTGACCTGTGAGATCATTTGTAGTTGATGGTGAGAAAAACGTGGAGGAAGAGGGACTTGAGAATGGTTAATTTAGAGAAGTCGCTGTGTGGACAGAGAGAGAGAGCTGTTCAAAGCAAGGGCAGGATGCTAGGCAGTGGGAAAGCATGGTGGTTTGTAGAGGTAATGATCTTCCCGACTGTCTGTATGCTTTCAAGTGTGTGAATGTGCCCATACATGTGCTTGTGTGGGATCGTTGGTATATATGTGTCTGTGTATTTTTATGCCCTAGAGATAATCTCAGTCCGTATAAAGTAATTGATAATTTAATGCACCAATATTTATGGAACTCCGTCTAGTTTTCCATTTTTCATCATTGTGCTGAGCACTGAGGTTGCTAAGATGACTAGTATTGTTTTTGTCCCTGGGAAAAAATGTCACCTAGTGGGTGAGACATATAATAAAATCTAACAGTGTACCAGGCAGGAGATGTGAAGGTAATTCAGAGAAGGTGGTGTTAATATATAAGTGGCTAGAGATGGAGGGAATGGTATCTTGGATGCCTCTTGGAGGAAGTGACATCTCAGCTGGCTTCATAGGAGGCAGATGGTTGTAGATGAGGTACTTGCAGAATGGAGAGCAGGACCAGGGAGGCTGCCCACCATGCACGTGGTCCACACTCACGCCATCAAGTCGCAGAGAAATACTGGATATGGTATTTTACGGTCAAGAGGGCAGACACAGTTGAGCATTTTTAACTGGAATTGACTTTGTGTGTATAGAGCGTTAGGACCTGAAACAATTTTGAAGACAAACATATTTCTTAAACACTTGGATGGGTTGGTTATTTTAATCTCTGTCAAAAGTTTCAGTGTTACTACAATGTTTTCCAAATAGTATTAGAAAGTAGGTTTTTTTTTTTTTTTTTTTTTTTTTTTTTTTACAATTAGTGCTATAAAATGATAGTATTAATCTTAAAAGAAAAATTTTAAATTCTGCCAGTTATTCATATTTTGGTACATCTATATATTCATACTCCATATTATTAATTTGTAGAGTTTATAAATATACCAAATAGCAGCAGACTAGTTTTGGCATATGAAAAAGTTAAGTGTAATTCAACATTAATATACTGTGTCTGTGCCATTCTGGAATGTGAAACAGTTTCTGAAGCCTCATTTCCTTCATTAGCAAAACCCATAAAGAAAATGTATGTACTTTTATTTCCGTAACTAGTAAGAGGAAAAAGTGTATACTTATATTTCCATAACTAGTAAAAATTTTCTGGAAGTTTTTCATCCTGACTGAAAGAAGTTGTGAAAGGCAAGAATGCCCTCCTCTAAGGCGTAGTGTTAAGGAGCCAGTTCACAGCTCTTTACAGAGTAGGGGATCCCTGAGCCCCCACCCTCCGGCGTCATTTGGAATTGTACCTCCCCAGTGCACCGAGCTGGCCAAATCAAATTGCTCACTTAATATTTCATGCTTCTGCGATGGAATCGCTCTCTCCCCGGAGGTTGACTTCAGATTTACCAGACGCGCTGACAACACTGCACTCCTTATTTTTTCCCACCCGACCTCGGCTTCTGCTTTAAAAATGTTCGAATAAAGGATGCTTTTGTTCATATCTCGCCTGCCTGTGATATATTGACAAAGTGTCTGCTGGCTGAATGGAATAGTTTTACAGTATGAGTGCTGTTTTCTGCGGAGGGGCTGGACTCGGGCTTCAGAAGGAAGTGAATTGGATAGGTCAGGAGAATGTACCATTTGTAAACACCCCTTTCCTTTTTTATTCACGTGTCAGGACAGGGGGCAGGCTGTTCCGTGCCCTCCCTGCACAGAGCCGGAGGGGAGAGCAGCTTGCAAGTCAGCTGCGGATTTTTCAAACCTTGCTTTTAATTCCCCAGTCCTGATCTTCAAGTGCTTGGGTTGGTGTGAGGGGCTGTTTTGAAAGTAACATGGTTTAGTCCACTAACTGCATGTTGGGTAAATTCAAAACCCACATGCTCGTCCTCTTGCAGTGGAATAAGTCACATCTGATGGACATTTTCTGTGCTTATAGCATAGTAATGAACGTCTGACAGGCGCGACCTTTCATAAGACAGCCCACACCATTGGCTTTCTGCCCAGAATATTGCTGCAACACTATCTGTGATTGGTTATCTCTCTATCATGCATTGCTTCACAAGGGGAAACGGCCCCCTTTTTTAATAAATCTACGATGGCTGGCCGCAATATGCCTCACTGTAAGTATTGTGTGTGTGTGTCTGCGTGGGAGAGAGAGGGAGCAAGAGAGAGGCTGACTTTGGGTATTACTTAGTCTGGTGTCACATGGCAAGGTGGTGAGACTGTTGGACATCAGTGAAGTGCTACTTAGTAAATCTTAACCTGTCTCTTTTTTCTACAGGTTGGTACTAAGAAGTGCCTTTCCTGACGTCTCTGCTGCTTGGAACCGCTTCTAGAGCAGTCTCTGCTTTTGCCTTGCTTGCTGCCAGCTAAACTGAGGACAGCACACCCAGACACCCCCCATTTCTACCTAGAATCAAGAGAAAAGCTCTAAGTATCTGGCATTGCCCTAGGCCGCTTTAGTTTTAAAAGAAAAGTTTGCTGAGAAAAAGTAAGATATCTTCTGCCAGGAAATCAAGGAGGAAAACAAAATCATTTTCTCGATTTTGCTCTAAACTGCTGCATCTGTCTATGCCAAACTAATCAATACCGATTGCACCACCAAACTCCATTGCAAATTCAGCTGTGAGGAGATTCCCTGTAAGACAACTTTGCTGAAAGCAGCTTGGAAATTCGGTGTCAGAGGGTCTGCCACGTTTTCATGCTTGCATTTTGGGTCCAAATTGGCACTGGGAAGGGGTTACGGAGAGCACAGGGCTGATTCTCCAGGCCCTACTTTTAAACGTTCATCTACTTACAATCCTAGTATTTCTTTAAAAACCAAAACCTCTTTAAATTAGCAGTTTCATGCTGTGAATTTCTAGTGGGAGATCTTTTCCTTGATATTGACAACACAATTTTCCATGTACTTTTAAAAGCAGGGAGTGGGGGGAAAAAAAAAGTCTTTTGAAGGGGACATTTTCATCGTCATTTTACAGTTTATCAGTTTTTTTTTTTTTTTTTGCTGTTTTTTTTTTGGGGGGGGTTTGTTGGTTTCACTGAAAAATTTTAACTACCTGTAAAATCTAAAGATGGCTGTTAGTGTCACACCAATTCGGGACACAAAATGGCTAACACTGGAAGTATGTAGAGAGTTCCAAAGGGGGACTTGCTCACGGCCAGACACGGAATGTAAATTTGCACACCCTTCGAAAAGCTGCCAAGTTGAAAACGGACGAGTAATCGCCTGCTTTGATTCATTGAAAGTGAGTAAATATTATATTATTTTAAAGGCTATGCAATAATCGAATACAGTCCTCTGAGTTTGGGGTTAATGGCTTGTTTTGTTTATAGTTCAGATATACAGTGTGCTCTTGTGATGTGGGGTTCTGGAGCTTTTGGGACAGAATCAAGTCTGGCCAAACTTTGTTATGAATAACTTTATCAGTCTTTTAACTCCATGATTTTTTTTCCCCCTAGAGCAGAAAGTGTTGATGTAATTTTTACTTAGTAATAGTAAAGTCAGAGTCTGGGAATTGTAAATGTAGATACATATTTGTATTTAGCATATGCATGCATTATTTATAAGGCCATGTGACAATAGGTAAATGAAGATGATTTGTTGGTTGTTTCGTAAAAGTGCTCTGCTGTTAGAAAAGGAACAGCAGATTTTAAATCAGTTAATCTTGGATAGACTTTTTACTCCTAACATTTTAAATTTTGGGTTCTCTTTTTATTTCTGGACATCTTATTTAAGGTCAGAAGCCAGATATTTTGTGAAAAATATGACTAGAAGTGAGGTCCTGAACTTTTGCCACAGTGCTTTTATTTATGGCAGAAACTTTATTGAATATAAATTTGATAAATAAATTGAAACCCCTAAATACTATTTTTCACTGGATTTTTTCAGCCTCAAAAATTCTAGTGTGAAGTAACTTAGCAGTTTTATTTTTTGGTAGACCCTGATGAGTTTTTATTTGTAACAGACTGCCAGAAATGTTAAAAGTCAGCTTTTGTGGGTACTATAATACTAAGGGATTTGCTTTAGCATTTCTTGACATTCAGAAATGTCGTTGAATTTGTCATCCAGGTATATCAGGTTTGAAAGTGGGTCTTTCAGAAGATAGCATCCATGTCTTTATTTTGACATGCAAGGTCAAGACTAGAAATGTGTTCCTGGGTGCTGTCAGACTACTCGGGCTCATCAAATCGTTTTTGACCACTGCCCCAGGTTAATTCCTTAAACATTTGAGGAGGGGGTCACTAGCACATCTATATACACAGAGAAATGAAAGTCTCAGAGATCCATCTTGTCTTTTAAACACCAATAGTGATAATGCTTTTTAAAACAATACCAGGGTGAGTTCTGAGTTAACTCTTTCAGTCGATCGCTTCTTGGTCCACTTTCGGCTGCTCACTTTGCTAAAGTTTTTGCCCAAGATGACAAGGATATCCTCTTCAGAGTAGGATAAAAATGAGGTGTTAACAACCACATAAATGTCTTAAGATGTTAGATTATTCTTAATGTCATAGTCTGAGAGATGAATAAGCAGTATAAATTACCACTGGGCCTTCCCCACCTTACCTTTGAAAGGCACTGATGAAGGGCACAGTGATGTACCTTTGTGAACATGTATTCCAAAATTCGTGCTGACTGAATTCAGGTATAATTAGAGACCGGGTCCATAAAATGAGGGGCAAAGGGCTAATTGCTCTTGTCGGTAACCAGCTGTGTTCATAAGTAACCCTGTTTTGACCCAATTACTAGTAAATCCAATTTTTAATCCTATAGACAATTGATGGTGCTCTCGTACCTGCAAAGCGAAGGGCATTAAATTTGGCCATGACATTGCGTGGTTCCACCGCAGACCCGCCCCTGCCTCCACAGCGTTTGGAGACATTGTGAAACATTAATATTCAGTTGCTATTTTTCCATCTCCAAATATTTCTTCTAGTTGCTGCTCACTTGTGGCCACAGAGCAGTCAGTCCCTTTGAGTCAAGAAGCAGTATTGCTTAATGCCGTGCTGTGTGGCTAACAGGACCCAACTGCCACATCAAGGACTTCTTTTTTTTAACTAAGGAACAATTTTAAATTTATTTATGAAGTGAAATCATTATAGCAGTCAATGCAAACCGTGTCCTTTTGCTTTATCTAAGAGAAACGGAAATTTCTCGTGTCCCAAACTTGGCAAAATATTTTGGATTTGAATAAGGGGAAGAAAATCAGCTCAGGTTTATTTACAGTGGTGCTTCATAATCAGGACAATAGTGAAATAACTGTGTTAGGAATCACTTAAGACAATTTCAAATTAAGTATTGTTTCAAAGACCATGTTATGCTTATTATATTTGTAACTTATACATTATGTGATTCTTCATATGCTATTTAGAATCCTACCTTTTAAATACTAGTCTCCCTGTATTCAGTTTTATGGCCAAAATAGATCAAAAACATATTTGAAAACAGTTAAAGTAACCCGTATGACTCATGCTCTAAGTTCTGAAATTTGGGAGCGTTCTGAGAGTTCCTTGCCAGAAACTGCTAGATTACTTGCATTGTCTCAGAGAGAACGGAAGGAATTGAGAAACTTTGTAATATCCTGACTTCTTTAATAAAATGTGTGTTACTAAAATCCATAGTCCAACCTTTTTCGAGTTCTTGAGCCATGAGATGGAGGTAGCCTGTGTAATCTACTATTTTTAGAAAGTTAGGAAAGCAAACCAAACACTCTGAGAGGACCCTGTGGAATGCTGTACCCTTCAGCTGTGCCGTTTCAGACTTTGGCCAGGCTCCCAGGTGACTTACGGCTATAGCAGACTTCTAGTTAGAAGAGGAGGATTCGACTCAGTGAAAAACGCAAGTCAGACAGCTCAAGAAAGTATTTATTTACCTCAAAGAAAGCAGTTGGCCTATTTTGAAAGATAATAGGAAGGAAGGCAGTTGATGATATTTCAGTTGTATGCTTGTGATTTTAAGGTTATAAAAAAAAAATAAGACAGGTTAAATAGACTACAGGAAAAGGTAGAAATCTGTAACAATAAATGTGTGGCTAAGTAAAATGGGAATACAGGATAAGGAGGAATATACATACATATTAGGTATATCGGAACAAGAGGAAAAAGTTGTAATACTGTGTCTAGCATGCAAATTAATATTTCAGGCACTTAATTTCTCTCATTTAATTTTGTTTTTACACTTGTGGTTTTAATTGACAATATTTTAAGAGTATATTCCAGCTGACACTTGAAGTGCTTACATGCTATAAATTTGTGTGTATTATTTACTTCAGAAATCCAGAACATTTGAAATGTGCATTATTTTATGTTTTCTTATAGTTTATGAAAGGAATAACAAAAGAAACAGAAAATGCCAATTCTATAAGCCAGTATTAGAATGATATTATATTTCATAAGTGATATTTCAAATACTAGCTAATGATAAGCTCTCCCTATTTTCTTTAGTCATGACCTCTAAGTTTCAAAATTTATTTCAGAGTTTATGTAAAGCGAGCCTCCAGGATGTATTTTAATATGGTGCTGAATTATTTATGTTCTCAAAAATTAAACTTCCACCATATAGTCAACAAAAATTAGACTTATCGCTTACTAAATTCTTCTTTTTCAAATATCCATTCTCTTTTCAGATGCTGGGGGTGAGGGAGGAAGAATATAACCTTTATGTTTACTATCTATTTTCAAAAAATTATAGCAAAAGTCATTTACCTTGGAAAACTTTAGTAACTTGTTCTCTTACCAAGTTAAGCAATTTTGTTTAAGATAAACTTTTCATCTCACTATTCTACATATTCATTGGTATATATGGCTCCACTGATTAGATTTATAATAGACACCTTAGAGATCAGATTCCACTGCAGGGTGGCATGGCGTCAAGGGCATTGAGGGAACACTTCTAAGTGTTTCTGAAGACTTACAAGAACATACGAAGTATAGAATTCAGGCATTAGAAAGCTCATAAATGCATACAGTAAGGTAGACCAAGTCTCCAGGTGGTCACATACGGATTGGATTGCCTAGCTGAGTGTAGTGAAGAGTGTTTAGGGTCATATTTGAGAATATCTTCCATTCTTAATGAAGGATGACTTCAACTCAGAAGTTGCCTGTGCTGGTATTGTTATTTCTAAGCCACTGAGTATCTTGTCATCATATATTTTTAAATAAGTTTGACCAATAAGTATCTGACAAAATGGTATTCTGGGAGTTCCAAACAAAGTGTCCAGCTTGGAATTAAAATTTTAATCTAGTAGGTATCTGTTTGGAGTAAGTTTTACTGAGTTTTGTGGTATTTAGCGTTTTGCTAATGGCATCTCTCATCTGGTGTTCAAGCTTTGACAGATCATTACCTCATAGATAACCTGCAACTCCACAAGCACACAGATTCAATGTGTCTTTCAGTGACAGATTGACACACCAGTGCCTTGTTTTCTCCCAGTGTCTTTGGAGATGAAGTGAATATAAGGCATGGGGTGCAGCTGTATGTTGGGTGCGCAAATTCAAATTGTGTTCCCTAAGCAGAAACTTTGCAACTTTGTGAGGAAGCCCCTGTGAACCTGTTGCAGTAGCACCAACTTGACATGAACCTTTCTGCAACAAAATTCTCCAGAGCTGTAGCTGCTTCGACAATACTAACAACTATACTTGCTTATTTATGTTCTTACATATAGAATGTTTTAAGAGAAAGATTTCCTAAGTAAATACAGATTTTTTTTTTTTTTTTTTTTTTGCAGTACTGGGGATTGAACTCAGGGGCATTCTACCTCCAAGCTATACCCAGCCCTATTTCTATTTTTTTATTCTTTATTTTGAAACTGGGTCTCACTAAGTTGTGGAGTGCCTCACTAGGTAGCTAAGGCTGGCCGCGAACCCGGATCTTCCGGTCTCAGCTGCCAAATGCTGGGATTACAATCGTGCGCCACCATGCCCAGCTTGTAAATACAGATTTTTGAAGTTATTGAGTCAGTCTCCTAAAGGCACTAACTCTAGAACTAGCCATCTTCCTTTCGTAAGATTGTTTTGTACCACTTCTACTTTTTCTTCTTAAACCTTGCTTCAGTAAGGGAGTGTGACATACTAAAAACTATTTAAACCTGAGGCCAGGTGTAGCTCTGAACAACTAGGTTCAGAGTTTAGGTGTGACTCAGACATCCCAAACTACTCCAAGTTCCGATTCCATAGAACAGCCTCCCATCAGTTCCATACTCAAGGCTTGCTCGTACCTACTTAAAAAAGAGTCCATGTAGTGGAGGGAAGTCTCCTGTGGGGGAAGTGTGTGACATTTGCCAAGCTCAGGCAAGAGGTGAGCTCTTCAGTGTTTGTCAGACCCAACACAGACACCCAGGGACCTAGTTTGGAAAGCTTATCCTGTCGTTTTCCTTGCCAAGGATAAGAAGAGGATTTTAGCTATCAGCATCGCTAATCCATTACCTTTCATGCTGAGCAATGTCTCTGCCTTCCCACAGACTTAGACAATGCTTCTTATTTTCGTACAAACAGATCCTATTGAGGAAAAATTTTAGGCTTTTTTTTCAACTTTAGCAGAAGCACATTCTGTGCTTTTAGATAGTGGAACAATTTTCAATGTTAATAGGTAGGCCAAAAATCATGACAGTTGGTAGAAATGGGTAACCAGATAGATGGCCTTTGACTTAGCCCTAAGGAAAGCATTAACATGCAGAGAACTTGAGTAAAGCCACTGAAAAGGCCTGATAGAAATCCCGAGTTATGAGAATAGGCATCTCTCTATGAATTCCACTGTAAACGGGATTAATTATAGTTAGGACTTCTTATTCTTCGGATACTCATTTATAATCCACTAAACACGTACGGAACTTTTATTGACTACTACATTTCTTAAACACTTATCAACAAATTCAACAAATGTATATCTACCTATCACATCATTTCTACTCTTTTGACATATTTTTGGAAGATTTTCACTTTAAGATAAAGTTTCACTTCATGTTAAAGACAACATTTTCTATACTATAAGGGCTTGTGTTTTGAAAAGTACTGACAGTTATTAAACTATACAACCCCTCATACATTATAAATTGAATTTTAATTTTTTTTTTTTTTTTTTTTGCGGTACTGGGGTTGGAACCTGGGAGCATTCTACCTCCAAGCTACAGCCCCAGTCTTATTTTTTATTCTTTATTTTGAAACAAGGTCTCACTAAGTTGCGGAGGGCCTCACTAAGCAGCTGAGGCTGGCCGCGAACCCAGATCCTCCAGTCTCAGCCTCCCAAACGCTGGGATTACAAGCATGTGTCATCATGCCTGGCTTAAATTCTAGTTTGATGATAGTCTGACTCCTGAGTATCTTTTGGCCTTGACATTTTTTTTTCCTTGTGCTACTGGGGATGGGACTCAGGCATTCTACCTCCGTGCTATACCCCCAACCCTTTTTGCTTTTTGTTTTGAATCGGGGTCTCATTAGGTTGCTGAGAGTCTCACTACCCTACTCAGGCTGTCCTTGAACCTATGATTCTCTTGTCTCAGCCTCCCAAGTACTGGAATTATAGGTGTGTGCCACCATGCCCTGCTCAGCCCCAACCATATTTTTTTTTTTTTTTTTTACTTTTTATTATGCTTTTTTTGGTGCATTATAGTCTTACATCATAATGTAAATCATGTTGACAGTGACATATACACACACAGCATACCAAAGGGACTCCAAATAATGGAGGAGAAACCTCGACCATCTTTAACCTCACTTTCCTTTTGTTGTCTCAGATCTTTCTAGCTTTCTAACTGTCCAGCTTAGAACTCTCATTTCTCATCCTTCTTTATATTTCTTCCCAGTTACACAGCAGCAATGTAGACATTTCATCTGTATAGAATTAGATGCTGCAGTGTGTAACAGAGCCCCCTCCTCCTCCCCAGCATTTGGCGTAAACAAAGGAGGGGCTTATATTGCAGTCAGTTGTCTAGACCTGATGGTGGCCCCCACAATCATTAGAGCTTAGGTTCCTTCATCCTTAATTCCCGAGGAGCACATGGCTTCCAAATTTAGGATTGTTTCAAAAGTGTATCATGGCTGCTGTAGCACCAGCCATCACATCTTTGTTCTAGGATGCATGAAAAGGGCGGGCAAAGGAGACCACAGCCCAGTCCAATCAGGATCCTTTTGAGCGCCATCTAGTCATCTACCCTGGCCTCTCACTGGCTGATTGTGCCATTAAAGATGCTGGTAGTCTTTTAACTTGCCCTAATGAAAGTCAGGCTTCCGTTAGTTAAGATGAAAGGAACAAATGGGTGCTTGGGGGGTCAGTCACTGGGATAGGAGAGTTAGAGACTTTCCCTCAAGAAACTTCCAGAATCAAAGAAATCTCCCTGGAAGGGACCCAGGTGGAGGGTCCTTGAGGGACGACCACTTCTGGAAAACCTGCCATCATTGCCTATCTTAGTTATTTTGTCAATAAAACCTGGTGTGTTCCAAAAGGCTTTATTTTTACTAATGCACAGAAATAAAATGGCTTTATTTTCATTTTCCTGTTGCAGTGCATATTTATATATATAGTTATATATTTACAACTTGAATATAACAGCAGCATATACCATAAAAATGGGTCCCAGATGACTTTATATGACACAAGATGTTATAGTCACTCTAATTTCTCTTTCTGGTTCCTCCACAAAGTATGCTTTTTAAACTTTCCTATTTCCCAAGTAAAATAATAAAGTAAGTTGGTATTTATTGAAAATTACTGTATGTTAGTCACTGTGTTCATTGCTTTTTAGTTTTTGATAAAAATTTACAACAATGCTTTGACACAGTGGCTGATATGACTCCCATTTTATAGTTGGGCTAAGCTAGTCAATAGCTCAGTTTGGTCAACCAGTCAAATGTGAACTTATAGCCTGGTAACCTGATTTCATATCCTGTACTCTTAACCACTTTACTATAACACATTGCTTTTAAGTTAACATATCTGCATTCTAAAGATTCAACAAAGAAATCACCTAGCAGGCATTAAGAATAAAAATGAATATCCAAGGTAGATTTATAGCCCAGGGCCTAAAACAATAAGTACTCAGAAGTAATTACGTTTTAAGTCAACAAATAAATCAACAAACTGGAACACTGACATCAACTTTGAAAGACTATGTGTGTGTTCTAAAATATATGGCTATATAGAGGAAAAAATTTAATTTACCATCTAAGTAGCCACTCTTTAAACTAGATAGCTGTCCTTCATTTGTGTGTGTGTGTGTGTGTGTGTGTGTGTGTGTGTTTTCCAAAGTTTTAATTGTTTAGAAAGCATTTCCCCACAGAAGTAACCCATAGGATGCTTGAGGCACAGTCTAGAACAAATAGTACCCTGGAAACTGGCTAGTAATTAAACCCGGGAGGCTCCACAGAAGCTCGCTGTGTACCAGACTTGACATAAATCTCAAGTACTACCAGTATCATCGACCCCAAGGGCTTTTGACAAACTGGTTCTATGGGAAGGATGCATCTGAAGTTGCAGTTTGGGCCTTTCCCAGGCTCCTGGGATGCTTTCTGTGAGCCAGCAAAGGAACGCTCCCCACCTCAGCTCTGGTTCCCTGCAGCTGGCCTGCCCATCCTGAAGCAGAGAAAAGGCAGAGTGTGGGGTAAGGGTTGTAGGCCTAGTTCCCTGTGGGTACAACCTAGGGCAGGTAACCTTCCAAGTAACTTTCCTCCTTGATTACTAAGGACCCGCCCCATGTGGCTTATTGGTCCTGAGCCTGATGAACTGTGGAATTTCATACTAATGTGTAGGTGCTCCCCATTTTCTTTCCATCTTAAACAATCTAACATCTTGGCTGTTTTGGAGCTGTTGCTTTCTAGTTACTGGTAGCCCTGGGGAAATAGGTAGATAGTGGAAATATCAAGCTCAAATGATAATCTTTTGCTTTGCTTTCTGGCCATTTTATCACAATGATCATCAAGGGATGAGTAGTTAAGACCTAGGTGTAAGGAAGAGAGACATTTAGGAGGTGGGAGGGGATGAGGAGTCACTAATAGGACTTGAACACTTGGTATTTCAGATGTTGGAGAGGTAGAAATTCAGAATTCAAATTTCAAAGTTCAACTCAAAGTTTCATTTAAAATTCAAAAATTCACAAACCCCCCAGGAGGCCAGTATGTCCGGCAGTGGTGAGGAAGGTCAGAGGAGGAAGCTTCTCAACAGGAATTGGTGGGAGGGAGGAAGAGGAACTTGAGGAAGAAAAAGAGGAATGGCTTTGGTGGTTTATTTCTCCTTGATTTCTCTTCCTCCTCTCACAACTACTAATTCTGAGACCACAATTAGGAAGAGAAGAAGCAGAGGGAATCCGCAATGAGAGAGTTCCCATGGTCACAGCCCACTGGACCGAAGCAGCTGTCCTGGGTTGTCGTTGGTCATTTGGGGACCATCTTTATTTTAACCCTAGGTCCCAACTGGAGGCCCAGCAAAAATTCTTCTGATGCTATCTGGGCCTATTTAACAATTTTTGTGTGTTAGTACAAAATATACATGTGAGTTGGAGGCTCAGCTCTTGATACAGATCAAGACTCTCTATTTTCCAGGCCCCATGTGACTGTAGTATCTCAGGGTAGAGTTTATCTCTGTGCATAAACTCTACACTTAGTGTATAGCTTCTGGATTACAGAATCGCTCACACTTAACGTCCAGGCTGTTCTCAAATGAGGCAAGACCATCTGCAGTTAATAGTTGACAGTAAATTATACCGAGTGGAATATGGAAAATTAAAGTTAGGAAAGCTGGGGAGCTTTTTCTGTCATTTTCAATTTTCTGCACAAATATGAACATAATCAGTGTTTAGGATCTGCTTGTGATGGATAAATTACATCTGTACTTCATTCTTTTCCATGTTACTGCATTCAGACGATAATTTGCTTTCAGATATCTCTGCTCATCTAATATTCTAAAATCACTCATAGACTGAAAATAAGTCTAGTAACATCTCCCAATCCCAGGAAGCTTTTATAATTAAACAGCGTTAGCTTAGAAAATGGGCCAAATTAAAAAAAAAAAGGTTTTAGAGAAAAAGCCAAATTTATCATGCCTGAAATAAGATTCCTCTTTGGTAGACAACATTGCTTTTCATAAAACAATTCTCCTTTAAGGAGGCAGCCGAGAAATGAACCATGAAGAAAGAAATACCTAAAGAATTCATTATTTATAGAAAGAATCTTGTTAAGAAAGATCTGTGTTCTGAATGAACTATTTTTCTTCACATTATCTCATATCTCTTCATGGCTAAGTGGAGACTAATGAAATCTAAATCTAGCCAGGAGAAAAGATTATCATCATGATTTTATTTATTGAACTTAAAAAAAAAACTATTATGAACTTTTAGTGCCAGACATTGCCTCCCATGAATCACAGCAGAGTAATAAATTGAAAGCAAATGTCCACATAAGAAAACCCAATAAATTGAAAAAAAAAAAAAACAAAACCCTCCATTGAAACTCTGATAAATTAGAATCAACGACATTGAAGAACAGTCATCTACACTGCAGATGTTTTCAAGGGAGGAGCTATTAAGCAGCTCCTCCAACGCCTTTAAACTATCATTTAAGTATAGGAGTATAATTGTACTGTACAGCACAGTGGCTCATATATGTGCAAAATAAGAAGTGCAAAATAAATGCAAAGTGATTTTTGTTTTTTGCTTTTATCTTTATTAGCTTCTCTTGGCTTTTGTATTTTCTGAGGATAAATAATGCTAGAGGAGAGATTTTCATGAGAAATGCACATTTTAATAATAAAAGTTTAATTAAGAATGTAATTATAATCCAAAGTATGTGCTACTTCTGAATCTCAGTTGCAGGAAAATAGTTTATTCTTTTCTTTTTCATAGTCGATTACATGTTATATGCTAGACATTGCAATAGGCAATCTTTATGTAAAGGTGAATAACAGTTTTGTCTCTCTTTCTTTTTTTTTTTTTGGTACTGGGAATTGAACCCAGGGGTATTCTGTCTCTAAGCTATACCCCCAACCATTTGTTTATCTTTCATTTTGAAACAGGGTCTTGCTAAGTTGTTGAGGCTATCCTCGAACCTGTGATCCTCTTGTTCAGCCTCCCAACTACTAGGATCACAGGTGTGTGTCACTACACTTAGTCATTCTTACCTTTTTGGGGTGTTGATATTTTGAGCTTTCCAGCTTCTGAAAAGTACGATGAAGATTAAAATGATAATAGAGTAATAAAATACTGTTTTTTAAGCTCTTCTAGTCTTTAATTTTAAAACATGCCAGTAGAACACAAATTTACCCATACAAAATACAAGTAGGTATTAAATGTTTGCATATGTGCCTGACTGGTTTGTTATGAAATGCTTTGGAAACCTTTGTCTAGTCAATGTAGAAAGAGCAGATGGATTTCAGCTCTGGCTGTGTGCTGCAAAAGAATCTGCACGTTTGTATTAAGAGCGGGGATACCACTGATTTTTATATGGTAAGAGATTTATTTGAGGCTCATCATCAAATTTTGTAGTTCAATGAGATAAATCTGAGTCAGATTGAATTTTAGGTAACACATGTAGAAATGGTTAATTTTATTCAACTGCTTTGATAAAAGCAAAAAGTTATCTCTATGAGGTTACACAGTCAGGCAGTAGCTTACCTGGGACTCCACACAGGTGGCCTGCCTTCTGAGCTTATAATTTCAACCTTTGTGCTCAGTTTAACTTGTTTAAGCAAATCATGTTAAGAAGCACTATAGCATGACTTTGCTCATACAAAAATACAATGGATTGGTTTTTAATGACTCTTTGTGTCTGAGTGCTGGACATACCTGGGGCCATATTTGACAAGTGACAGCATCTGCCTGAATTTAAGGCAACTATACTCTTCAGAACACACTCACTCACACTTTTTAATTCCTAGAATGATTCCCAGATAATTGCTGATAAGATTTTCTCATTAAGATGCAAAGTTTATATTAAAAATTTTAACTAAGGGCCTGAAAATGTAGAATCTAAACCTCAGGTCAGGTTGAATTTTAAAATTCATGCTAAACACAGAGAACAAATGCTGCATAGCACATAGATAACCTGCTGTTCTGGGAAAAAACGAGAGTTTCAGGATCCCAAGACAAAGCTTGGAAGTGAAGTAAAGGGAACTAGATAAGATTTTTTTATAATTATCCTTATTTTTTGACTTAAAGTATTTTTATTCAAGGAAGTAGTAACATAATTGATATTTATCTAATGCATAAACTGTGAGATTATTTTGTATGAAGCTGAGATTTCATTCTTTTTTATGAGTTTTACTGGCACTTATTGGAAACAAAAATATGTGCTTTATAAGTACATTGCAGTACATGAAGGTAAAATTTAGACAAAAAAAGTCATATAGCTCTTTGACAGTGACTCCTGTTAAATATCTTCCTATCATTTATGTTTTTACGATTTCTGATACATTTCAAAAATTAGCTAGAAATAGAAAATTAGTAGTTAATTTTTATTCTTTGTACTTCTATATTTCTAGTAAATAGAATTTTCCCACAAAATGTATTAATTTTAATGATATATTTTAAAATATATCACAGTCTTTTTTGAGACCTTTGAACTACATGTGATTGAGGTAAAAAATGACTATGTAAATGTAATAATTATTAATTGCATTTGTTTATGATATGGTAAGAAGTATGTTTGCTCTCAAACAACAACAACAAAACACATGGATCTGAGAGTCTGAAATTCTTAGTTTAATGAATAGTTAGTAAATATTAGTTTAAATTATAATCTAGATGCTTAGGAAATATAGCTCAAATGTTGGTGTTCATTATATTATTTAAAGTTATGGGAAATACATAATTATTGTCACAGAGCCATTTTTTTTAATGGATGGCAGCTTGGATACAAAGGAACAGAGAACCTTCAACACCAACAGTGGGCGTTGTAAGCATCCTTTCCTGAAGCCATTGCAATGCGTTGCCTTTCTGATATTTTCTTGACTCTATCAATTTAGTTAAACAGCGAGTTTGAGGTTTGTTTTTTTGTTTATTACAGAATTGATTGCTGTAGTGATTAGTGTATAAGTCAAACTTACTTTGTTTCCAGGAGTAGGTTGATCACAGGGAAAAGTGGGTGCTATTCCTTGTGCTTTGATTTCGTGACTCTGGGCATTTTTTTCATTAGTTTGCTGTAGCTTTAGTTCCTTTTGTTACTTTCTTGGTGTTTTTTGAGTGTCTCTATTTGTCTCCATGGTCTTTTCTTTGGGATAAAATTTACAATAAAACTATTTCATAGCAAACACATATTGGTGCCAGAAATAATGGAAATGTAGCCACTGACAATTTTCATTTAGTCCCCTGTGCCACCTTTGAAACTTTAATCAAAGTAGAATGTTCAGAGTGATTAACCAAGCTATATGCAAAGATGAGTAAGGAAAAACCAAAGCAAAAACAAAAACTTTTTTTTTAAGTCAAGAGCTTCGTAAGAGCCCCAACTGTGGCTTCAATGAGATCTGCATTTGATTACAAACAACTTTCTGTGACTTTGTGTTGGACACTTTATCTCCCCAACTTGGTTTCCTCATCTGTAACATGAGTCCAATATCTGCTTTGAAAGTTTGAGAGAATTCAGCAAGATCCATTTTATTTTATAAACACCTCAATGCTATGTCTTGGATTGGTATAAATACTCTGAGGTAAGTTGTAGCCATTAGTATTGTTCTTGTCGGAATGCTAGAATTCAATTTAAATCACATTTCCCCTTATGAAAGGAACTTTGCCTTAGGTTAGAACAAATGCAATTCATCATTTGCACATATTACTATAGCAATCTATGAAAACATTAAAAATACCAGTCCAGGATATATGTAAATGTGCATTATCACATGCGATCTTATTTTCTTACGTGTTATCAAAAGAAAATACCTCATAAACTCTTAACATGCATATCACTTGACTTAAAGCTAATAAGGGTAGTATTAGTACTATATTTCAATATTTGCATTATTGTCTATGCCTAAAATCCATTTAATACATGCGGTTATCCATGAATAGGAAAGTAGTTATAGCCATGTGTTCCAAATTTAATTTCATTTAAAACCAATACTCTAACTTTATGTTGTTCTATAATAAATAATTCACATTTGATCTTTCAGATGCTATATTATTTATGTAAATTTCTTCCTAAAAGACTTATCTAAAACTTTTTCAATAATAAAATTTATGTTTATTCAGGGAAGTACCTGCACAAGGCGGAAGGTTAAATTACAAAGTCAGTTTTTTCATGATTTGTGCTATCCTTCCTTTCTTCTTTTTATACCTTTATAAACTTTCTCAGTAAATATCTGCCACTTGATTCCTTGGAGGACTTAAGAAAGCACCCAAGTTTATCATATTCTGTTTATCATACCCTTATCAGTTGTCATTCAATTTATAGGAATACAGTTCCTGCCCATTGAAATGGTCTCCTTTGCTCCAATATATTTAAAGGCATCTGCTTATTAACTTAGAATTTTGGGACTTCTGACTTGGATACACTTAGAAGAGAAGAATATGCTTTCTTCCAGCAAGTAGGAAGAAACCCCCCAGGTTCCTGACTTTACTGGTTCTGTGGAAAGAATAGCACCTATGGCCAGTTCTGTGAAGTTTCCACAGCTCCTATAAAGTTGTAGTCATATTCTAATTTTGTATATGAGCTGTGCATTATCTGTTCGACTTCCTGGGCCATGCCATTGCCTTCTCGTTAAGACTTTTGATTATTAACCAGTATCCATTGCTGTGTTTTGATTTCATGTGGGGCCATGAGTTAACTGCATTACTTCATATTGAAGAAGGATCAAATGTGTGCTCAGAGGACCTGCCTGTGGTCTGTTGAACTGAGTGGGCTATTTTAGTTCTAGCATGTTGAGAAACAATTAGGAGAAAGTACAGGAGGACCTCCGAGGGCAAGGAACATAAAATTTATTTTCAGCTTTTTGGCAATTGCCAAAAGTGGTGCAGTAAGTCCTTCCTGGAATTAAGTAGTCAGTTGGTATTTAGTTTGCAGATGCATAAAACCCAGAATTTCCCCCTGTATTTCTTTTAGAAGTCAGAGGAGGTAGCACAATTTGATGCTCATGTTTTCATGAGAAAAACTGACTTGTCTTTTAAGAGATGTTTTATATTGAAACTATATGTTATTAGATTGGTAAGTAGGAATAACAGGCCAAGTGTATATGTGTATGTTGGTGTTCTATGTTTTGGGAGGATAGCAGATGTAGAAAATTAAGCTAAATGATGAAGTTAGAAATAAAATGAGCTTTCAAGTTTTGTTTCATGTTTCATGAAATTTTTTTTCATGTAAGCAATCATATTTAAAATAAGGCTGGTGGTTACTTATTTTCTTTGACATTGATAGTTTGATTTCCAAGACTTTAGACAATTCACTATTAATGCAAAAAGAAAAAGTCAACCTTTGGAGTGAGATCATGGTACCCCTGTTTCCTCTAATGAATGTTACCTTTTGTTTTAGCAGCTCAGTTGGCTCTAATCCATAGACAAGTTTTTATTTCCCATCAGCTCCAAGGTAGCAGCCAAACCAAAGTTACAGAAACATTTTCCAGTAGACAAGTTTCTATAGATAATATCAGCAGTCAAAGCACATGCTTTCTCTCTCTCTCTCTCTCTCTCTCTCTCTCTCTCTCTCTCTCTCTCTCTCTCTCTCCTTTCTCTGTTAGCACAGACACATGCACACACATTTCGTGCTGGTGTTAGATCAGGAAAGCACTGAAATACTGATAATGAATATACATTTCATGTTGATGAAGGTGGCCTTTATCCATTCTTTCTCATCACCTGATGGACCCCAGTTTTGCTTGATTTTTCCAAATGTATTTACTTTAGGATGAATTGAAGAAGTGCGCTTTCCTACTATGAGTACCTTCCCCGGGCTTTTGGAACCATCACTTTTTGCCACCTCTGGTTTCTTTGGATAGCATATGCATTTTGAAGAATGAGGGAGCATAAACATTTATGATGGGCTTATTTAGAAGGCCCATTAAAATCCTGGCCCCAAAAGACTGGTCAGTTCAGAACTTGAACAGTAAAAATTTGAAAGCTCCGCAGGGAGAGTGTGTAAGAGATGGTGCCAGTTGGAGTACTGTGTTATCAACACCTTAGGAGACCCAAACCTTTCCAGGGATCAGCCACACTGACAGCGGGACCCACTTAACTCCCTGTGAGTCATCGGCCTAACTGGAGCCCCTGCGTGCTCCTTTCCAGGCTTCCTGCACAAAGCACAGAGTCTGCAAGTGTGTGTTTCTGTCCCCACCCAACTGCTGACCCCACTACCTAGACATACTTAGTTGGGGTCTCTAAACCAACAGATGCATTTATTTTATTTCTTGTTCTTTATACTTTTATTGGTGCATCATAATTGTACATCATAGTGAGGTTCAGCGAGATACATTCATTCCTGCAATATCACTTGAGGTATTTCGTGTACCCCATGCATCCCACCCCCTCCCCACTCCTCCCTCCCGATACATGTTAGTGAGATGGGCAGTGATACCTTCATACGTGGATGTAGCATTATTTTAACTGTTCCCTTCCTCAGTCCTTCTTTTGACCCTCTGCAATTCCCTCCCCAAATCCTCTTTCATTATTCTATTGGTCTCTCTCCTCACTTATCTGAAGACCCTTTTGTTTATTTTCTCTCTCGCTTCTACATCTGAGAGAAAACTCACTTGGCTTTCTGGGACTGGCTGATCTCACTTAGCATACTATTTTCCAGCCTATCTGTTTTCCTGTAGGTGACAGAAGTTTGCTCTTCATGGCTGAATAAAATTCCATTCTGTGTATATGCTCCATTTTCTTTATCCATTCATCTCTTGATGGACACCTAGGTTGGTTCCCTAATTTGGCTCTTGTGAATTGTACTTCAATAAACGGTGGGTATGTATGTATCACTATAGTCTTCTGCCTTTAAAGCACTCTGATCCTGGTTAATAACCTTTCCTTTAATACGTAGGAGCAGTTCAGGGAACCTAGTGTTTTGCTTGGTCTATGTAGAAGATGTGCTTATCTCTTAAGGGTGAAACTGTCTCGAAAGCTCAGCATGCTCCAAACTCTCTTTGCTTTCTTATTAGCACCAACCTTTGTACCTACTAAGTAATTTCTTATTCACGAAGAGAAGTTACAGTAACTATTACATTAATGTCTCCATGAGGTTTTTGATTCAAAAATATATTTTTATTCTCTAAAGACCATTTCATATGATTTCTTTCTCCTAGAAATGGAACTCAATATACACTGATTGTAATGAGCAGTCTCTGTTGAATACAGTTCTTTCATTTTGCTGTATCTTCTGTATTGATGATAAGCTAGCCAGTTGGTAAAATGATGTATTAATTTTTAAAGGATTCTTATAAAACTTCTCAACATGTAGAGTTCCAATGACTACCTATATGATTTCATAGCTTTTATTCTTATAGGGAATTTAATTTTTACATGGTTTATTTCATTTTTTATCTTCAAGTAACTCTATGTTAAGTTTTCTCTATGTAACTAGTATCTTCTCTTTGAATTTTGAATTGATCCTAATTTGTAGCATGGAAGTTATAAAAATGATAGTATATTACAACTTAAAGATGTTATTTTCCTCATTTGATATTTTACCTCCTAATTGCAATGGGTTAAGATAAACAAAGTTTTCTTGCATAAGAAGTGGTAGTCCCCAGATCCAGCAGATTAATAGAGTAATTTGTGTGCATGTGGCTTTATAATATCAACTTTATGCAAGTAGTCTTAAAACTTTAAGTGCTGTTACTTTAGAACTTCATGTATGAATTGTGCATGTTCTAGGAAACAGAGAAAATTGATGGTCAGCCTTACTCTGTAGTATAGTTTGACAGCATGAATGAGTCAAGCAAGCAATTTTCCAGCCTGTTTAATAGTACAAAGGGAAGGGTTTCTAAGGAAGTCATTCTTATGACTAGCTGAAAAAAATGTGTTTTCTTTGTAACTGCTCTAGAGAAAAACAGATCACCATTGGAAGGAAAAAGAGATCTCAAGTTACATGCATTCTGGAAGTGATTGGATCACTCAAATGTGTTTATCTTAAGACAAAATTCCTTAAAAGGATACTGCTTAGTATATTTTGAATTGTTTAATGAGTGTTGTCTTGAAACCCAAGAACAAATTATGTAGCACCATGACAAGTTTTAGGTCAGCCATTGTAGTAGAATGTTGGAGATTTTATTTCTTTTTTTTTTTTTTTTTTTTTTTGGCGGTACTGGGGATTGAACTCAGGGGCATTCTACCTCTGAGCTATACCCCCAGCCCCATTTTTTATTCTTTATTTTGAAACCAAGTCTCACTAAGTTGTGGAGTGCCTCACTAGGTAGCTGAGGCTGGCCGCGAACCCGGATCCTCCGGTCTCAGCCTCCCGAATGCTGGGATTACAAGCATGCGCCACCACGCCCGGCTGAGATTTTATTTCTTAATAAATTTTTTTTTTTAATTCCAGTAGCATAAATAAAAACTGTATCATCATAAACTTAAAGTGTTTTAGGTTTGTAGGATTACTGCGGCTATATTTCACTGTGTGGTTCAAAACTGCACTTGAATGAAAATAGGACTTGATCTATGAAAAATCATTTGTTTGTGGATGAACAGATACTATTCTAGGTTGTTTAAGAAGACACATTGTCCAGCAGCAATGATTCTCCCGGGGACATAGTGCTTGGCATGCACTTGATGAATTCATACCACTGGGTTTATCATTACTGCATACATCTTTCAAAGGACAGGCTGCATCTCATGTCTAAGCCATGATCAGCTCTTATGTCAATTTGAAGGATAGAAATAAAATCAATAGAGATTTTTTTTAAAGACACCTTATAGTCATTCACATACTACAACTAGCTTTCAAATTAGAATAGTCTAGCTAGATAAGCCGCCCCCCCAGATTATTAAGACTTTTCAGTCCTGGGCTAATGTTTAAAATTTGTTCTATAACCTAATCACTACATGTTTATTTGCGCTGTTGGAAGTATCTCTAGCATTTTGAAAGGACCTGAAAGAAAATTGTGATTCAGTTGTGGTTTTACTCAGGTTAACAATGATAGAGGCAAATTACCGAGAAATCACGCTTTCAAGTAATTAAAGCTTTATAAAAATGTTAGGAGTAAAAAATCTGACATCTTTTGCCAAAAATTTGTTTATTCTTTGCATTTTAAAAGCTTGATCATGTAATGTTCAAGGGTTTTTATTTGCACTTAGAGACGATTTTTTTCTTTTGCCACTTTCAGTATTAAATTCTAGGAGGGCTAACATTACAAGTAGAGGCTAAAGCTTTAGCAATGATGTCAGGGATGTATTCCTTTTACAAATTAGGAAACCAAGGAGTAGTGAGGGTAGGGCAGAATCATATTCATAAAGATCTCATGGTCACTAGGACCTTTTAGATATGACTGGTTGACAAGCTGAAGGAAAAAAATGGAATTTGCTGAAGTACTGGAATATTTTCATTTCATGAAAATAGCATCACTGAGACCCCTGACAGATGAAAACTGCTATTAAGGTGGAGTCCAAGTGAAAAACTTTCTTGACTGTTCACTTGCCTTGGTTACTGGCAGCATTAAATATTTACACTGTGTTTTGCTACTTAACAACAGCTTCTCAAAATAAAAAAGGTATGCATGTATATAAATCACAAGTTAATTATAAATTTCCTAATATAAAGTGTTTATGGGACACAATTTAAAATTATAATAATATACAAGATTACAATTATATATATTACTATAATATACATTTTAAAGCCTATATGGCCAGTTGATTCCTACAGAATGCTGTTTTGATTTTTTGCAAACTCTTGAATCTGTAGCCAGCCTGTGGCTGCAGTGGATAGAGAGCTTAGTGGTCTCTCTTACCCGTAAGGGTCCCTCCTTTTGCAGTGACTATCAACTGAGTCATTCTTCATGAAATGGATAGGTTATTTTTTTCTTTACCTTTTGTGTTTCATAGAATAAGTCATATCATGCTGGATTATGCAGCCAATTTGTATATTTTCCCCTCCAGTTCTTAAGCTCCTTAAGAATGGGAAGCTTACATTAATCATCTTTCTGCGTGTGGTGTTCCAGATATCCTTGGCATTCATTAAGTGTTTAGCGAATTAAAAGCAATGTTTCTTCCTGACCATGACCAGTAATTATGAGTGGATTTTATGTGCTTTTAAATTCAACTTTAGAGCATTTCTTTTCATGTAATAGGACATTTGTTGGACGGCAACATATAACTACTCATAAAATTTTTTCTCTAAGGAGCCCAGCACCTTTCATTTACGGTGGGACTCACCAGTTAAATTGCTCTGGCTCGGTGATGGGTCACCCACGTTCTGTTGATGGAAACGTCCAGAACAGGCCTTTCTTTGGACTTGTGCCACGTTTTGTGCGTTATCTTGTGCAGGTAGCACGTGGGGACCTGTTCAGGCTTCTTGGTGCGGTGCTTGTCAGTACAGCCCATGTCTCAGAGGGGAGTGACACAGCAGACACAGTTCCTGTGGTAACATTATCAACACCCTGTTTGTCAGAGTTCTGTGTTGGTGTGCAAATTTTTTTTTGTCCTGTTTAAAAAAAAATAGGGCGAGGGGTATAGGTCAGAGGTATAAAATAGGGCTGGGGGGTATAGGTCTGTCCCCAGTAAAACACACACACACACACACACACACACACACACACACATGATTGCATTGCTTTGTTGGAAAAATATTCAGCTCTCACACAGAATAATCTTGGTCCTTCAAAGGAAGCATAGGGAGAAATGATACTACCGAGATAACAGCATCATCAGAGTTTTATTTTTTTCTCTTTCTGACTCTATTGGGAATATAGAGAAAAACTTTGATGGGTATTGGTGTTTATTATGAGAGGCACATTCTAAAAGCAAGGCTACTAGAGTAATGCTTTTTATTTTTAGTATACAAGAAGAACAGAAACAGAAATGTGGTATTTGTAAGGAGATTCATGTAGCTCTGTGACACTTAAAATTTCTTCTTACTCTAATTTTAGAAAATAATTTTGTTTTATCTTCCAAGTGTGAATACTTTATAGTGCTGCAAATCTTCAGGCCAAAATAGAAAAGTGAATCTGAACTTCCAAAAAGTATAAATGCATGGGCCCTGCCAATTGTTAACTTGCTCATTATTTTTTCACTCCAAAAAAAAAAAAAAAATTCAGGGAGCTATGTGGTATAAGCTATATTTAAAAGAACTGAAGAGTTCTAGAGAGTGGAAAAAAAGTTCCAGATTATGCATCGATGCCAGTAGTACTAGCAATTAAGGATTCGATTGAGAAGGAGCCTACATTTATTCACTTTGAAGAAGGATCATCAAGAGGGATTAAAAATTTAGTACTTCAGGCTCATTAAGGGTTAGAGTGGAGTAATTACGTATGTAGCTGGTAACAAATGCTGAGATCACCACTTGAACATTGGACTCTTACTCACCGAGACATGTTGGCTCTATTCAAGGAGCTTCACAATTTGTGAAAGTCATCTGCTTGCAGAAGTTCTGCTGTCCCATTATTTCAGATTTGTCCTGCTTTTCAGCAGACCATGTCTGCTTTCAGAGAAGAGAAGCAATATAATCATCTTTTAAAGATACGGACTTTGTAGAAGATCTTCCCTTAGCCTGCAGCGACATTTCATGTCTCAAACAGTGATCCTTTTGTTCATAGAGTTCTCAAAAGAGATGAGGTCAGGGAAAACCTTTCGACAAGTTTCATTTTGTTTGTTGGTAATTAGTGGCTAGTCTGATTTTCTAATCTTGTAAGTTGGGAAATAATTAGAATGCTCAAGAGACAGGAGGTTAGGCCTGGCATGCCATTCTTCTTCATCAAAGTTTTAAGGTTTTTGTTTTGTTGTTGTTGTATCAGTAATTCTGCTTTTGTATATTTCAATATTGCTTCAAAATTCTATTGCACACAGTGGCATATTAATTTCAAAAGAAAATATGAATAGACCTATTTTCAAATTCACTGGAAGAGATAGTGGTACTTGTTTTATCCTGAAGATTTTTGTTATTTTTGTTCTTTCTTTTTAAAATCTGGATATACCTGTTTTCTCATAACAGGATCTCATGATCCCTAACCCAGAGCCTATTCATTCTTAATATAGAAAAGGCAGGTAATATTGCTATAGTATAGAAATTTAAAAAATGGAAATACATGGTTGCTATATTATTTTAGGAGGGACATTTTTATTGCATAAAAGGAGAGATATTTTATAACTCTGCTGTACTCCTATCATAGACCATTGTCATTAGGTTTTTAACTTCAGGTCTTCTTTCTGGAAGTTTTTTAAAGCAAAGGCTATGCCTTAGTCATTTGTGAATATTGCTTACCCATAAGACTGCCGCATGGTAGGCTTCCAAATTTCACTTGACTTATATTGAATCTAAAATGGGATGGAATATGGAGTATCACCAGAAATAGCTGCTCCTGACCCTTGCCAAAACCTCCCTTAACTCCATCCCCAAGATTAAAAAAAAATGTAACTAATTATAGTCATTAGGTCATACATTTCATTAAAAATTGATGCAGGCATCTTTTTGAAAAGCTGCATCAAAGGCATACAAGGTAGCATTGTACATGGAATTATTTGGCTTGACTTTGTTTTCACTTGTAACTAATTTTGATGTCACAAAGATGAAAAATATGTCTATATTCGCCTCTTAGTGTACTGTTTGGCTAGAAATTTGTCAGTTTAGTTAAGTAACAAAATTGGTTAATTTTCTGTACTAGACAGCCAATATTGTTGATTGATTTTTTTTTCCATTTTTAATCACTAATTCTATGAGTTTTTCTTCCCTAGGGCAATTGGCTGAAAAAGTGACATTTTTTCTGCCATTTATAAGCGATAAGAGTAGAAATCAATAGTTAAATTGACCCGATAAAAGATTTCTGTGCCCTACTATTGAGACAAGGAGAACACCAGAATGCAACATGTACAGACTCTAACAAGGCCCAAAGCACCTTTACATGTGAATATAATAAGCATACAACATTGCTAATGAATTGCATTTGTTTTATGAAGTCTGATTAAGCCAAGCTTCTGTTAAGTAATAGGCTGCTGGTTCTTTAGGCCAGACTCAGTAACGGTCAGCAAGGGATTTCCCACATGCCAGAAATGGGGACATACTGGTTTCACTTTAGAGCTAAGTGAATTTGTGTAGAATCTGCCTTCTTCATATTGCTAATCACTGGTTGCTTCTCTTTAATATACTGTTTGCATGACATATGAAAGATGAATGTTATATGTAGTTTAAAATTTATCTGATTATACTTATTTTCATTGATGTTTATTAAGTGAAAAGCTTTAAAAAGTGATAGGTCCAATATATTTAAAATTTGAATTTTGTATATATATATATATATATATATATACACAAAATTTGTTTAAACTTATCCAGTGCTATTACATGAATAACCTAAAGTAATATTTTAAGGCAATTGTCAAAATATATTAATGTTAATAATTTGAACTCCCATTTATATACACATATCTATATTAATATTCATTAAATATAAATAAATAAGAATATATAGACTGTGAAGGAATCTAGAACTCTGATTGGTTGTATTCTCCCCTCCCTTTTCATAAATATTCATTCAGCACTTTTCTATAATATGTGGTTGAAAGTACAGGACATGTAAAAATAATCTCCCGGTTTGTTTGCAATGTCTGTTGCTGACCCAAATCAAGTATTTTCTTGTAGCTACGCTTTTGTTTTTAACTCTTTTAGTTAGACATAAACCCTCTTGTGTGCTCCCTGAGGGAAGAAGAGTTTAGCAGGAAATCACTTACTAATCACAGTTCACTAATCACTATGAAGAATATTTTTTAAATGGCAATTGTCACGCACAGAGAAATGTATATTTCCTTGAATAAGCTCTTTGAATGACTTGTTCATCCTCATTTACACATTACATTATTCTCCTTAGGAGCTAATTAATTTCAGATATAAGTTAACTCTTACTTGTATACAGAATCCCATAGGCGACAGATGGAGCAATTTCACCTTTTCTTTGATTTACTTGTTACTCGTAATTTCACTCTCTGCCTGTATCACTCATTGAAAGGTTTAGGCAGGGGTGTGCAGGAACTGGCTTACATAATTCAGTGATGTCTTGTTAGCTGCTTCAAGTTGGCTATGGGAGTAGTATTTACACCACAGAAATTAGCAGATGCTACAATCCAGGGAGCAGAGAGCCACTTAGTAAACACTTAGCAGCCCCCATTCCTTTTCAGTGTCATCTCTCCTCTGTAAAAAACAAACGAAAAAACCCAAAACTACTTCTATGTGGAATAGCCATGTAGAATGTTATTTCCAGATATTATCTTTTCACATTCCAGAACATCACGCATTTTACCACTTGCCAACCAAGTTACCTAGCGAGTTACCTAGTCCTTCTGTGCTGCAGCATCCTTATCTGTAAGATGGGGATCATAGAGCTCACCTTGGGTTGATGTGAAGTTAAGAAATGCACTTATTTCTGTGCATGAGTATAATAGCCTGGTGCACAATGAACACTCAAATAATGCTACTGCTAGTCTCTCTATATTTTAATTAATATAACTGTCCCTTGGTATCCACAGGGGGATTTTCTCCAGGACCCTCATTTCACCTGCCATGGATACCTGCTAGCCATTTAATTAAATCTTGTAGTATTTGAATATAATCTATGCACATTCTTCCATATACATTAACCATTTAGATTACTTATGGTACCTAATCCAATGTAAATACTCTGGGCATAGTTACTTTATCATATTATTCAGGGAATAATGACAAGAAAAGTGTGTACATATACAGTACAAACACACTTTTTTTGAATATTTTCCATCTGTGGATGTTTGAATCCATGCTCTAGTAACTTGGGGCTACAGAGGCATAACTGCATATGTTTAGTGATCCTATACTAAGTACCAAGCATTTCATTAAATAATATTAGACACACCTGTGGAACATGACGTCTTTTGTGGTTCCCCCTAATGCCCTTTGTTCTTCCTGTCTTTCTGCCTAGGACTTTTCTCCTTCCTTGTTTGAGCTTTGTAAAACCTTTTTCATATTTGGATCTTGTATAGATACTACCTCCTCTAGGAAGTTTCCTCCCACCCAGTCCTGGTTGCTTCAGTGTCTGGCTCTTTGTGTCTGGAGTTTACCCAGTCAATAGCCCTGTGATTATATTTGGAACATGAATCATAATATGCTTCCCAAGTTGTATATGTATCTGGTTTTGCTTACCATAACATTTGGTATCATATACACTAGGGTACTTGGTATTAATGTCAGAAATGGGTACAGTAAGGGGATTTGGAATTTAGATTGTTCTTGCTGACTCAAAGAAAAGTTAAGGCTCTGCATGTGACAATAAAGGAATTTTTAGTTAAATTATTTTGAGGAAGTAAGGATTAGAAGGGAGAATAATGGGCATCCTCCTAAGACTAAAAGAGACTAAAAGTAAATTATAAGAAGCTGTTTTAACATAAACATTTGAACTTGATTTGGCTTGTTTTCAGGAAGTAAGAGTAAAACTTTAGGGATGCCCTTATCTTCTAATAATGTGTGTTTTGTCAAAATCTTTACAGGTGTGTCTGAATTTCAGAGAAAGTACAACTTCTAAGGATTTAGAAATGTACAGTTTTTAAATGTATAGGAACATCTTTTTATAAGGATAGCCAGTGTACAAAGGACTAGCAAGACTCCTTTCCTTCAGAGATCCTGTGACTGTGAGATAATGAATATGATATAATACTGAATTCACCAAAAGATATACTGTATAACTCTGGAGTTATGATTTATGTTGTTGTTTTTTTAGGCATGTGGTTCTGTGTTGAGAAATTTAGAATATATTATTTAAATAAGCATTGTAGCCAGGCATAGTGGTACACACCTGTAATCTCAGTATTTAGAAGGCTAAAAAAGAAGGTTCGCGAGTTCAAGCCTCAGCAAATAGTGAGACTCTTAGCAACTTGGTGAGACTCTGTTTCAAAAACAAAACAAAACAAAAAATAAATAAAGTAAAGAGGCCTGGGTGCGTAGCTTGGAGATAGAACCCCTGGGTTTAATGCCCATCCCTTCCCCCCAATAGATAATTGTTGTGATTTTGAAAGTCTTCTAGATGTTCTGTAGGATTGAAGCATAGCTCTTTCATTCAGGTCCTGATACTATAATATAGCTGTTACAATTGTTTGAGATTAGAGTAGAAGGCAAATTCTTGGCCTAAAAGTAAAGGATATTTTACAATTGGAAATTAGAAAGTCGGGAAAGCTCTACGCTAGGCCTGTAAACCTACACTAACAGGTTTTATTATGTTATAGCAAAGAGGCTGAGAAGAGAGAGATCTTTAAAAGGAGTGGTATTCTGTTTGCTTTGCTAGAGTGCCTTATCAGGAAATTTGAAAGGAGCAGCTCTTTAATTGTGGTCTTTGGTAACGCTGAACCTTAGACTGAATTCAATGTTGAAGATCAACACATGGATATTTATTTATATCCATTGAAAGAGTAGTACCATTTTTGACTTGAGGAAATGGCTTCATCGGAATAGCACAAAAGTTAACAAAAAAAAAGTTAGCAAATACATAAATACTGGCTATTTTAATCTGTTAAAAAGAGAAGGCTCACACAAGGAGACAGTAGTAAAACTCTAAAAAAGAGCTGGTGAGAAGTAAACGTTACGCAACATGAAAAGAATACCAGGGGAAAAACTGACAGAGAAGAATAACAGGAAGATTACTCATTTCTGGAAGGGGGGAAAAAAAGTAGAGAGGGGGGTGAGGGAAGAAATATTTTAAACAAGAATGTGGCCTGGAAGTACCCGTGCTGAAAGGCAGATGTGAGCTCATTTGGGATCTAAACTGGCTTTAGAAAGGACTACTGGGAGCAGTGAGTATCAGAATATAAAGTTTGCATTAATAACATAATGAAAATGGAGACGTTGGTCTGTTAGGGATTAAGAAAGCCTGTGATAATAAAAGTATGATGTTTACTCCTTCGTAGAGCTGATTTGGCTCAGCTCAGGCAAGCAATGTCAAATGTGAATAAAGAAAATATATTTCTTTCAAAACAAGCTGAAACTCTTATTACTTTCAAGTGTCAGCTAAAAAATAAAAGCATTCTGGAAGTCTTGGCTATGCATGCTATTCAGTTTGAAATAATTTTCACTTCTAGGGTACATTTATTTATCTGACAACTGAAGGAATAGCAGTCTCCAAATATTTTAAGAATTGTTCCTGTGAATCTTTATGGATTTTGAATCTCTAAAGTATTATACAAAACTTAGATCAATCCTTAAAACTGAAAACCAGAAAGTAAACATGATGTATGTGTGTGTGTGTGTGTGTGTGTGTGTGTGTGTGTATGCGTGCATGCGCGCGTTGGTGAAGTCCCTTTAATCTCTAGCTTCTACTCAAATTATTAGGAACATTTTTTAAACATTTTGCTGGACGCATTTTCAGCCACTCAGAGTTCTCATCTATCAAATGGGAATTCCTGCCTTGGAACTGTGTGATGATGAGAAACCGGACTCTTAGGCCTATGTAAATACCTGACATGGAGTTGGTACTTTGTCCCATTAATTGCCAGTCCTATAGTCCAGTGTGGAACCCAGGCATAAATTATGCCTTTTTCACTAGCACATGGGAAAATGGACGTGTGCAATGGCAGCTCTTTCCTATGCCTGGGCTGTTCATGAATTCATTGGTGGATTACATATGTATCCGTACTTGACAGTGTAAAACTCTTATTTCTCTTGACTCTGTAAATAACAAATGTAACATGTATTTTTTTTTTTTTTGCGGTACTGGGGATTGAACTCAGGGGCATTCTACCTCCGAGCTACACCCCCAGCCCTATTTTTTATTCTCTATTTTGAAACAGGGTCTCACTAAGTTGCGGAGTGCCTCACTAGGTAGCTGAGGCTGGCCGCGAACCCGGATCCTCAGGTCTCAGCCTCCCGAATGCTGGGACTACAAGCCTGCGCCACCACGCCCGGCCACATGTATTTTTAATAAAACAGATAATTCTAAGGTTATATAAGCATGACACCAGGATGAAACCTGCTCATTTCTCTATCAGAAAAGAAATATACTGTTTTAACTTAGAAGCAGAAAATGACTAATACATGTTGAAATCAAGTTATCAAATTAATTTAGAGTCCCAAGATTTATTTTATGTAAGTCTCTGGAATTTCTCTTTCTGTGTGGCTGAGTTCATGGCAATGAAGTATGCAGTAAGCCTTTCCTGTTGATTTATTATAAATTGCAACACTTTCATGGCTCATGTGCACAAAATTGACTGAGGTAAATTCTGTCTACTGCATAAAAATAACCAGGTAGTACAAAAACCAAAAATGGCTTTGAAAAAACCATTTCTCTCATTCTTTTCTCTATCTTATTCTCTCCCTTCCCCCTTCCCTACTCCAGGCAGAACTGAATAGGAAATGTTTATTTTCCAAACTGCAGAATAATGTTATCTCCAATACTGAAAGTCCTTCCTTTTCCTGGTTTGGAAACACTAAGTCATACTGAGTCACTTGTGGATTTTCTCCAGTCTTCTATTTAAAGCATAACATTGTGAGAACAAAATTACTTAGGAGTTTTCAGGGCACAATTAGTGCTTTTTACTTTGAGTTCACTCCTTCACATAGAGATGCCTTGGTCTTAGGGGTTGGTGGATTGTTTTGGGATCAGGAGAAGTTGGGAAGCTCACTAGAAACTCACTTGTTCTGACCCAACTGTGCCCAAGACTTTGCGTTTATTAATTTATCTATTCCTAGATAAAGCCATATTCAAGGAATTAAATAAGAAAGTATACTTAATAGGACCTGATGAAAAAGAATCTATTATTTTACTTATCTACAATACTACTTTTACTGATATCATTATAAAAGCAAAGTATTACAATAGGCAGACATTCATACTTGATTGTTGACAATTGCATTATCATCAACAGTAGCAAGAAATAACTACAAATGCAGTAGATATAAGTTAAGCCAGAATCTCTATCCCTGTGTATCTGTGTGTATCACTCTCTATCTATCTCCATATATTTGGATGACTGTATCAATGAGTCATGATTCTTTCTAGTCTATCACTTAGCAATGCCAAGGTCATAAACATTGCTGGTTATACTCCATCTTATGTAAAAGCCTGTAGAGTTACTTTGTTTTTCTCACCCAAAGATGTCAAGATGTGCTTTTTAGAATTTCTGAATAATTTTTTGTGTAAATTCAGTGTGAAGAGTAGAGATTGAGACAGATTTAAATCTGTTGTCAGCCAAAGAGTAAACCAAGCTTATGTGATACCATATGTGACACTGCTACCCAGGGAATTCTGCAGAGAAGGTAGTTGTCTAGAAATTGGGTACAGAATTGTCATCTTCCTTCTATGGGAACTTTTGATTTTAAAAATAATTGAGAGTAAACAATCTCTTAACTAGCATACCACTTCAAACTCTACTTGCTAAATGCTTAGAGAAGCATTTAAAAAGATAAACAGAGAGAAAAAGTACCTTCTCTGTGACAGATAAAGTACCTTCATCATAAGTTTATATTCTCTCTGAAGTTTTCATGGATTTTTTTTTTTGTGCTGATTTATATTAGGTTAGATCTAAAAATGCTGAAGACAGCCAAAATTAGTCTAAAGTTAGGTTTGCTGCCAAATTTAAAAAAATAGGTTGGTTACCATATTCTTCATTGGCTTCTCAGTCTTCCATTCAGGGACCTTACTGCCTGATTAGAACTGTGTGATGACTTTGTGTCCTCTGGAGGTAAGTCAGGGAAGACCATTCCAGATGCCGAATATTCAAGAAAGTGCTTTGGTCTGGAGATTGGTTTCAAGCCATATCTCATGGGATGACCCTTGTATTTGTAAAGCTCTCTCTGAACTCAGAATTGTTATCTAAGCCCTACACATAATTAAATTTATTTGCCAGGATGGAATGGAATGTAAATATTTCTGGCAGCAATGGTAATCCCCCCAAACAGAGTGACAGGCACTGTGATGATAATAATGTCACTGCCCTGTTAACGCCTCTGAAGCTATGACACCCTTAAAAAAAATGTGAACACTAGATTTGTCCTTGACGTTTAAAAATGTGGGAACCACACAAAACGTTTGCTAGTTCCGAAGGCAGTAAACATTATTGAGAAATGCATACGTTATAAGCTTGTTAACATACTTATATAGGTGATGATTTTTTGAAAAGGAGCAGGTGATATCACATCCTCCTCCCACTAGGGTTCTGGCAGATATGACATTTCTTACTCCCTTTTTCTGAAGAGCTCTAGCACTTCCTCAGCTTTCAAGAGGCAGCAGCGGGGAAGCATAAAGCCACAACAGCAAGAGCTACATTCCCTGCCTCCAAATCTCACCTTTGCTTTTTGTTAGTTGTATGAACTTTGACAACTTGCTTGACGTGCTGTGCTCAGTTATACCCTATCAAATGGGAGCTTACTGACCTTGCAGGGTAGTTGTGAATCTAAAATAATATAATACATGTAAAGGACTTGCAGAATTTCAGGATACACAATAGGTACCATGGACTTGCCAGCTATTCTTGACTCTGAATTTTATGTAAACATTTTGTAATGCCTGTCTTGTCAAATATAAACTTGCAATGAATGAATGGCTGGAGGCCCAAGTTAATGTTGCAGTTTTAATGAAATGAGTGAGGCTCCAGCTCTGGAACTAGTCCACCCAGGTTTAATATCATGGTGACCTTAAAGGAGTTATATAACCTAATGGAGCCTCAGTTTCCTCAGTTCCAAAATTGGATTGTAGTAATGTCTAATGAATCTTCGGTGGTGTTGCAAAGGTTTAAATGTAAAGCAGGGAGAGCAGTCCCTAGAGCTTAATGAGTGTTTGAGAGGAGTTAGCTTTTGCTCTTATTAATGCTGTCATGATGAAGAGAGCACCGTTAGGGACTTAGGAAAAACATCACACTCAGAATCTGTGAATATAGGGTTTTCCTAATAAGGATTGTTATTGTATGCTATGCAGACAACACATGCCATGATGTTATAATTTAGGAAAGTATTAATAATTTTTCACTCATCCTTTCTTGAGCTACTTAAATGATAAAAAAAAATAACCTCGAGGTATGTTTTATATCTGTATGATTTGAGCTCTGGGTTAATTAGTTTAAGTAAGGAAAATGCTTTATGAATGTTGATACACGCATAGCTCTGTTGTTCAGCCACCTTCCAGCCACTTGTGAAGTTGAATGCCATTGACAAGAAAAACAACTGATCAATACCATTGAAACGGAAATGAAATGTGGAAGCGAAGAATTCATTGCTTGTTCTGTAAAATAAAGATCAGGAGACTGATATTTCCCCATCTACTCTGAGTGTTGTAAAGATTATGAAAACATTAGCATTTTCAAGGAAAGAGATTCTTGGCCAAGAAGGCAGATAGAATATTATGAAAGAAATGACCAAAACGGCATGGTGGCAGTCCTTTTATATGGTCACATCCTTTCTTTCATTAATAGGAAATGTTAGGGCAATCCATTGGCTTTTTGTGAGTGGGGATGGCGAAGAGAAATTTTTAAAGGATTCATTAAGACTGCATTATAGTAAAGTCAAGTTTTTAAGAACGTGTTTTTCCATAGAATTAGAAACTTCAAATTTCATAGTAACAGTATACACATCACCTTGCGTGGGGAGCAGATTTTAAGTATGATCACAGGAAAAACACCTGTTTTGACACTGTGGGAAAGGTGCAAACATATGGGAAACTGTGTAGGTGTGGCGTAAACAAGAATGCTTTGGCTAGCATCCCGCAAGGAGGTGGGTCCAAGTGGTCTGCTCCAGCTTCTGCCGCTGCCGCTGCTGCTGCTAATATTGCTGAACGGAAAAGCGGCTGACCTGGCATCTCCTTCACTCTTGGGGCTGCAGCAGGTGCTCAGGAAGTGTTGTTTAAGGGGGACCTTCAGGATCCTTCCCATGACGCCATGGCAAGAAGAAGCCGTGTGTTATCTATTGAAGACAGAGGATGGATGGAGTTGGCTATTGGATGCTGGTGAGTGAATCAGGCAAATGGGAGCCAGTTTGCTAAGCTGTCTATGGGGTAGGCTCCTATCCTCAGAACCAACATGGCATCTGTGGAAAGGGCCACTGCTCCTTTATACATCAGGAGCTTAGTTTTTGAGGAATCATGGTTTTTTGTTTTTTGTTTTTTTTTGCATTAGTGACCGGATCTGCTGTCCTGTATGTGTTTCATAAATAAAGTTCACATTTAGTCCCAGCTTCACTAATTGAAGATACTAATCCTGAAGTTTGATAGATACGTTCGTGGATGGAGTATAGTTTTCCATATAATTTCTTAGTCCATATTTAATCTCCATGCTTATTTTTTACTTGACACACAAGTGATAAAAAATGACTTGCTAGTATATGAAAGAGATCATTTCTCCTTTGTTTCTAAATGAGTGCCTTCTTTTTTCACATTAGTAGATTATGACATTTTAAATTAAATTCTTTTATAATCCTGCCAGAAATACTGTTTTCAATTCAAGATAATTATGTATGCAAATTAGTCTGACATACACACACACACACACACACACACACACACACTTATCAGTCAGATAGTTGTACAGGCTGTATCTTTGACCTTAGTAATAAGAGCCTTTATAGCTAAGGTATTCCTGTACCAATACAAGGCAGTTTTCTTGAGCAGGTTCTTTTATTAGTAAAATGAGTACTTTGAATGAGCTATCCAAAAGGTCTTACTCTAAAATTTTGTGTCCTCAAAGTAGAGCTAATTTTTGACAAAAACTCAACATATGATTGTATACATGTGCACATACACAGACATATATGTACAATTTTACTCATGGCATATATATAATTTTATATACATATATTAATTTATTCATGACATAGCAGATGCAAAGATGGACCAATTATTCACTCACTTGTATCTTTCATTAAAGTTTGGGAGAAATAGAGATTTGAAATTTTTACATGAAGTAGTGTAGACAGGCTTTTCCTAGACTAGTTATTCTGTGATTACTAGATACTCTATAAAAACTGTAACAAGTAAGTTTGGGAACATATAATGAATAATAAAGACTGTGATGAGTCATGCCAAATGAAACTGGGTTTAACTTTAACTTCTACCAAATTTGATTGACCATGGGACCCTCCTCACATACAGCTTTCAGTGGTGCCTTCACCTGAGGCACCACCCACCAACAAGTTATTGAAAGTCTATGTTGTGGGCAGGCTGGAAGCTGAGAATACAATTGTGAACACAGTTTTCAAAAATGTCTTTCCTTTTTTAAGGCTTAATAGCGATTAGGGAAACATTGGCTTAGGTAATTTGATTTTATGTAAGACATTTTATTAAAAAATATATTTTTATTTTAAGAAAGTACTGATTTGTTTGTTTGCACTAAATGTCATGCCATATAGTCGTAATGAATTGTATAGATGAATGAATGAATTCTCCACCATTTCCGATCACCAAGATTTATTTACACATCTTGGGAGCTTATTTTAATTTTGCTGCTCAGATTGCTAAAAACTGGTTTTCATAAATGAGATTGAGAATATAGGCACAGAAATGCAAACCACGGTGGGTTTTCTAATTTAAAATCAAATTAATACATTAAAAAAGAGGTTGGCTTCCATTTTGTTTCTACCTCTTCTTTTTCTTCCAAACCCATCACAGTGACAAGAGGTTTTAAAATTTCAAGTGTTCAAAACAACATCTAAACTTATTGAAACAGTATTTTAAAAAAAATTTAGATTCCTCATCCTCCTCCTTTATAAAAATTCCACTTCCTTCAAATTTAAAATGCTTAGTGGGTGGACAGTACTTACTATATGTAGTGTAGATGTTATTTGAAAGCACCGTGTGAGGTTAATGACTTATTAGACATAAGTGAAGCTTGACCAAGAAAGAGACATTTTATTTCATAGGTCATTAAGTATGTATTTTGGAAGTGATGGAAGGAAATCACCTTTTTTCAAAACAAGGGTCATTTCAGAAAATCATAAAATTATTTATTTGAGCTATTTGACACCAAGTAAAATAGATTCTGATGACTGTTGTAGTTACTTTGGATTTGAAGAAAATACAAGTCAATACCTGAGGTCAGGCATTACACATACATAACTACTATGAGGCAGCAGAGCTGCTTCTCACCTATTCCTCAAACAGGCATAAAATTCTGTGCATAGTGGATTTTATTTTCATCTTGAAAAAGTAAGAGTTCTTAAATGGTCCTGATAATTTTCACTTGAGACAGATTAGAGATTATTAAAGTCCCGTCAGAGTTTATACTTTGTTTCTGACTTGATTTTATCCAGCTCATCAGGGCAAATTGTCTCAGGATCTACCTCCTACCTGTCTACTATCGGGTATTCTGTGGGGTCAGGATGAGCTTGTGAGCGGCCGAAGCACAGTGAATGGGGATTGACAAGCCCTCAGCATGTTCAGGGCAGCATAGCATTAGTCAGCACAGTCAGATTCCAGAGAATCTTAAGGAGTAGTTTATCTGACAGTGCATGAAAACTATATGACCCCCAACCGGGTCTGTTGGTGCATGCCTATAATCCCAGTACTTGGGAGGCTGAGATGAGAGGATTTCAGGTTTGAAACCAGCCTCAGCAATGTAAGGAGACTCTCAGCATCTTCACAAGACCTTGTTTCAAAACAAAACAACAACAACAACAACAAAAACAAATTAAAAAAGGGTAGGACTGTAGTTCAGAGGTAATGTCTCTGAGTTCATCCCCAGTACCACAAGAAAACAAAACAAAACATAACAAAAAACTACATGATCCACATCTTCTCATCTTCTTCCTCTTTTCTTTCCTCCTGTCTTTCTTCCATCTCTTACTCTTTTCATCTCTGTGTACTTCTTGTCTACCTGCCTCTTTTCTTCTCCTCTTGTGTCAGTAAATTTCTTCTGTGACCCTCACCTGAACATAGCAGGAAGTGATATATTTGGTAAACTATGTAATGTACTTTTAAAAACAATTATCTTTCAAGATTTTTAAAAACCAGCTGAGGCTGAGTGTGGCGGCGCACAACAGTAATCACAATACTTAGGAGACTGAGAAAGGAGGATCACAGGTTTGAGGCCAGCCTCAGCAATTTAGCAAGTCCGTGTTTCAAAAATAAAATAAAAATAGAAACAAACAATTTGGTTGGGGGTGTAGCTTGGAGCCATAATGTCCCAGGGTTCAACCAAAAATATTAAAAATAAATAAATAAAAGTTGAGTTTAACCCTCTGTCTCTAGACAAATTTGCCTTTTAATCTCTGTTGCTTTGTGGATCATCACCCTAGGATTATTATTATTTTTTACCTTGGAATTTGTAAACTTCCTAGATAGGGGGTCTTAAAGACAGAATTTTGTGATCTTGGGTACTTGTAGATTTTTAACCTCAATACAGCAGGCATCCTATAATATGTGTTCCTTACTTTTCTTTCTAGAGCTAGCCTTCCATACCTGCCTCATCTTTGTTTTTGGCTCTCTTAAGGGATGCGCGAATGGCCTCTCCGCGTATTTTGTTGTGTTTCTCCGTTGCTTCTTGTGTTTTCGCGGGTGAACTTTGGTGATTCTTTTCAAGCAAGCGCTACCCGAGCTCTGCTAGTCTTTCCCCTTCTCCCAGGGTCTTGTGCCGCGAGGTCATGTCCCCACTTGCTCAGCCCTGTCCCTGGACAGGTCCTTGGTTGGGGATGGCTGCCTCTGAACCCTTGTGAGAGTGGGGAAGTTCCCATGCCTGCAGCACAGTTGAGCCCCTGCTGATACCATGTCATCCTCCACACTTGCTTCCGGTTGTTCAGGCTTCCCAAGCTTTGGCTGTGGCTCCGTGGTCCTGCTGTCAGAACCCTAGAACTTTCCTAGCCTCCGCCCTCAGTGTAGCTGCAGGCCTTGGGATTGATTTCTCCAAACCTAAGACCCGGGGAAGAAGAGAATGGCTGTTGACATAGACCTCAGGAACTGGCAAAGTATCAAGAAACCTCTCCAGGAGATAAGTAAAGGTAAGATTCTGATTTCTCTAGGAAGCTGTTCTCCAAGCTAAAACCGTTTGGCCATGGATTTAGTGTAAATGGATGTTAGCAGTTTAAAGAATATCTTTAAGGAACTCTGTGTTTGATCCCAGAGCCAAAATATGAGTCCTAGATTGGGGAGCTACTTATTAAAAGCACTTCTTTCAGGAATTTTCTGTGATCTTTGTGTTTTTGTTCTATTTTATTTATGCTAAAAGTGGCATTGAACAGATTTTTAAAATATTTTATCCCACTCTTTGAATTGAAATCTGTTGAAGTACTTTTTTTTTCCTCTTTCACAATCTGCATTGTGTGTCTAGTAAGAAAATTCTTGTTGATTAAAAAAAATCAAGAATAAAATAGAAATTATGTAAAAATTTTACCAAATGCCTATATTTCAGTGGCCTCTCCATTAATACTTAAAACCTAAAACATTAATTGAATATATCCTCAGATTCTTTAGCTGAAAATTCCAAAGTCCATTTAATTCAAAAGGAAGTAAAAGAACAGCTAGGATATGTTTTTGTCCTTTGTCAAAATTACTACCTAGCATTCTGAATGTAGTGATCTCTTTTCCTTTTAGGGTTTATTTTCAGTTTTATTAAGGGATTATTCCATCCACTCCTACTTTTAGGGGAAAAATTACTCACTATAAACCACCAGATGAAGGGTCTATGTGAGCAAGCTTGTGATTGTATGAAGGGTGGGGGGTTGCACATACTACCTCATTGACATTATCACTTTGTACTGGTCCATATTTATTTATAGCTTTTTTATTCTTTATTCTGCCTCTGCTTATAGATATTAATCTGTGAAATGATATCAAGATATCTTTTCCTTGTTGGCCCCACTATCTTTTTTTTTAACTTCTTTGTTTTCTTTTCAATAAGAACAATAAGAACTTAATCCCTATAACTGAAATCAGGACTCTTAGCTTAATGTCACATTGAAACCCTGTAATTTTAATACCCCAAAAGCAACTTAATTTTTAAAAGTGAAAAAGAAAAATGTTTACCAATAACTATATGAAATAATAAATAGCTATATTTGGTAGTGTTTATCTGATCCTTTTTAACACTAAACTATATTCATTGGTACTGCATTTAACATACTTTCAAAGTTAGGTCTGTTGAGCAAAAGAACAGATATCCTTATATCTTAAATCTCCTAAGAGATTTATTTCACACTGTTCTTCTGATTAGGTCATAAAGTTTCAGGGCCCCAGTGTTGACGGCCAGTATTTTACCCAAGATTTTACCTATATGTACAGAAAGAAGAGACATCCATATGCAAGAATTGAACTGAATAATAAGCTCTTGTGTTATAAACTTGAACCTTTTTTGTGTTATGATGATAATGACTGATTTTTCCCCTTCCAAGTTCAGCATTGTTGTTTTGTAAGTAAAATGTGAAGAGTATATGAAAATGTCATACTTTTCTTATGTTAAAATAATGGAAGTTTGCTGGACATGGTGGAATATGCATGCAATCCAAGTACTTGAGAGTCTGAGGCAAGAGGATCACAGGTTTGAGGCCAGCCTCAGCAACTTAGCAAGGCCTTCACTAACTTAGTGAGACCCTATCTCGAACAAAAAAATCAACAAACAAACAAAAATAATAGGGCTGGGGTGTAGATTCAATCCCCAGTACCATGCACACATACAAAAGCAAAACCAAAAACAGTGAGAGTTTGGAGACTTATAATCCTTCATACATTCAAACTGAGGCCTGGCTACACTGAAGGAATCTTTTTAACCTACATAATTCCATATTGGTTGGCCCTCAGCAAGCTGGTATCTGCAGTTAACCCCAAAGCCATCAATTTTCCAGTAGATTTTTATTCCCATAATACTGGCTAAGGTTCCAGATGCAGCAGGGAAAACCAGAATGTCCTTTGGATCTTATGGCAGCTGAGAAGCATCCAGTTGCTAAAGCATTGAATAGTAGCCCAGATACCAGGAACTGGACTACCTGCTTTTGCATAGCCATGTATCCCCAAAGCAACCAGGGGTGAGTGGCCACAGCCAAACTAAGAGAGAGGCACTAGAGGTCAGTTCCTTCTGCCTATTACATCCTCCTTCTGTCCAGGCAAGAGACTGTACCAAGCCTGTATCCGAAATACTTCCTCCAAGGTTTGGGCTGGTTAATGAGCTCACACAAGCCATAAGATGCTTATTTTTAAACTAAAAGATATTCAATAAAATACTTTACTTACACTTGAAAATATCCAAACTATATTCCCTCTAGACCTTGACTGTTAACTAAATGGAATGTCTTGAAGTCTTTATAGCGCATAACAATGGGTAATTGGTTTCATATGTATAAACAGAAGAGTGAAATTTTAATGCTTTTGTTCTTAACATTTATAATGAGCTTACAATGTATAAAATCATAGCTTTTTTACATTTTTTAATAACCAGAGGCTCAGTCTCAAGCTTGGAGTTTGTGTTATTCTCTAGTTTTCCCCCAGTGCCTTTTTTTGGCGTTTTAAATTTATTTTTTAATACTTTTATTGGAGCATTATAGTCTCACATCATGGTGTAGTTCACAGTGATAGTGGTGTAGACACCTTTATCCTTTTGCCTGGCTCTAGAACTCTTCTAGTCCTTTGAGACAAGAACTCGTGCTCATATGAGAAAACTCTAAATTCTCTTTTTAGGAAGTTCAATTTGAAAAGTAACTACAGTACTTTTGTGGTAATAAACTGATAATATTCTTTCAGAAAGAATGTGAAATACTTATTCACTGTAAATCTTAGAAGTGAGTGCTAGTTCTCGAAATAAGGTTCCAACCCCAGCCATCAACGTACTCCCAAGAGAACTGCTGCCACATTGAGCTTCAGGGGCTTGTTTGTGCTTCTCAATACCCATGGTTTCCTCTCACCTCCCTTCTTTTCCCTTCTTGAAGAGCAGGTGCAATATAAGCAGAGTATTTTCAGTAGATACTGAGAAGTGTCAAATGTAGAGCTTTTTCATATTTCTTTCTTGTGTTGTAATAAAGAAAAGTTTCTCAGCCTCCTTGAGCATATCCAGGTAGGAAAGAAATAGAATCTTTCTGGATATGTTTAAGGTACAGATCTGTGCTTGGTCAGAGCAACTAAAAGAAAAGCCAGATACAGGGATAAGAGCAGAAATGGACAGAGGGAGTTTTCCTCTTCAAAACTAAGCAATTCCCACTTATTATTCATTTGTATGTAGAAATAAAAGCTTATTTGTGCCAGGTATGGTGGTTCATGCCTGTAATCCCAGTACTTGGGAGGCTAAGATGGGAGGATCGTGGGCTTGTGGTCAGCCTCATCAGTAAGCAATAAGCCAACAATGGAGTAGGGCTGGGGTTGTAACTCAGAGGTAGAATGTCATGGGTTCAGTCCCCAGTACTGCGTGTGCATGTGCACACACACACAAACACACACACACACACACACACACACACACACACACACACACACACTCTTACTGAATCAGAATTATTCAAAATTAAAGTGATCTATTTAGTTACAGTATTTTATTGCGTACCTGCTACTTCCAGTCCATTGCAATCATTATCTTATTCTTTACAAACCACCTGTGACAGTATTATTATCTCACCATTTGAGGAAGTGAAATCCAAGAACAGTTGACTAGCCTGCCTGTGGTCTCCCAACTGGACATGTAGATTTAAACCTAGGGAAGTGTGGCTCCAGACTCCATCTTCAGCCTAGGGCATGAGTGCTAGTTCCTAAATTCAGCCCTCACCCTCTTCTTAGCGTCATTGTCAAGGGGCTTCTGTCTAAACCGCCTCCCAACTTAGTTCTGGGCTGCTGCTCTCTGACTTGCTCTTTGGCCTTGGAAAGTTTACATATTTTCCTCTCTCCGCTGCTGCCCCCCCACCATCTCTCTCTGAAATATGAATCATATTATCTCCTTGTCAGGGTATTTTTAATTTAATTTAATGAGATAGTGGGTACCAAGCGCGGGGACTAGCGCATAGAAAATAGCCAATGAATTGTGGACATGACTCTGTGATTTTCCCAAGGTCACACAGCTAAAAACAGTGATCAAGTCAGAATTCAGACCCAGTACACGCACTGTCCACAAAACAGCAGAAACTACCAAGGAAGTCTCATGCTCCTTCAGGACAACCTCAGTCCTTCTCATCTAGCCAGAAACGTAATGGTGAATAAACCAGAACGCCATGGCCTGCAGAAGGGAGGAGTAAGCAGAGCACAGTGGTGGAGGGCAGACCTTCAGCGAGGCCTCCAGGATGGAACTCCAACTCCATTGTACCCGAACTGTGTGATCTCAGGCAAGTTAGGTCATCCCTCTAGGGTTCTTCATTTATCAAGCTAATAATTACACTAAATAAAGAAGTATTGCATCACATTGTCAAGGGCAGTAAGTGGTATAAATGCAATCAAATAGCCCTAATAATGTTGGCCTTTATTAATACTTGATAGAAATATAAATTTCTTTTTTGCTTTTGTGGTACTGGGAATTGATCCTAGGGGCCTTCTACCTCTAAGTTATACCTCTAGCCCTTTTTATTTTTTATTTTGAAACAGGATCTCATTAAGTTGCTGAGGGCCGAGTAAGTTGCTGAGGCTGGCCATGAAACTGTACCTGCAATTCTCCTGTCTCAGCCTCTCAAATACTGGGATTACCAGGCCTGCCACCTGTAAAGATATTAAGCCTGGCTTAAATATCATTTTAAAACACGCTGTGTTTCCAAATAAAAATGCATGGTTAAGGAAAACTGTAGAGTTTAGAGATGGTTGGATCTGAGTGACTAGCTGGTCTTTCTTTCCCCAAGAACCTGTGTGCGTTTCTGTCAGAGCTGTTTGATATCACAGGCATGCCAGTCAACGCAGAGGGGGAAGAAAGATGTCAGAGACTAGCGCTGAGATGGCTGTGTCACTGAGGAGGTAGATGAGCTTCACTCAGTCTTTGGAGATATCAATGCTTGGCTTCAGGGCCTGCAAGTGCTGGAACTCATCCTGGTGAGGGAGATGTTGGAATTAATTCATAGTCTCATTCTCTTCTGAAGCAGAATTCATACCAGCAGTTGAGACTCATGTCCTGAAAAGAGAGAATTACCAACATGGAATTTAATGTCAGGGTTTATCCTTGAACCTAGTCACAGTAGGTACTAGAATTCGAGTTATATTTATTCAGTCAAATTCTTGCTGCTTAAGTGTTTGGTCTCTCTTACTAGATTCTGAACTCTCTGAAGCCAGGGATGTATTTATTTGCAGTCTCAGCATAGTATCTGGGAAATAGTGGACATTCGATGCTTGTTTGGAAGTTTATAAAAGAATGAAAGTTTCAGGGATGAAACTGAAGAACTTGCTTATGGATCGCATGCTGCCAGAAAGATTGGAAAGTAGAGCTGCAGTGCAGGAAGCCTGGGATGCCCTGGGGCTCCCTCGAGGACAGAGCGACAGGTTAGGGCAGATTATAGGGTCGGGGGAGAGTGCTATGGGACCGAGTATACATAATCTTTGTAATGGCTGGTTTTAGGTACCTGGCAGAACTAAAAGTATCAGTGTGACCTGTTAATGAATATAGGAATGAAGTATTCTAAATGGTTTATAAAATTCTATAAGCAGATTACATATTTAAAGAATTGAAAACAATAGGAATTCAGGCATATTCACTTTTTCATCCAGTGAAAATATTTCTGGTATTAGAAACTCAATTTTGATGCCAGAGACTGGAGGAAAAATGTACTTGGAAATAAGTAATTACATATATATATATGTACATATATATTTATTATGAAGTTATCAAAATATTGTTTTAAATTTGCAATATTATAAAACTGTAATTTGTGATACATGAACATATTAAGGAACATCTGTGAAGATGTAGACAGCCAATTGTAAGTCTAAAAGCTGAAGTAGGGGGAACGGTTGGTATACCTTTGAGTATACATACATTTTGCTATTCTTTTGATGTTTATTCCCAGAAATAAGGTAAAAGCACCTTTCAAACAATGTCTATATTATGAACAGAAGACATACTAAAAAGGACAAAGAAAATCATGACTCATGTTCAACCAGACAATTTGTGTTGATACAACTGGACCCAAAAAGGAAAAAATCATGATCCTTTTGGACTGCAACCCTGCCTCTCAGCTCTCATCATCCTGATTAATGAGTCAGGGTGCTTTAGACAATGAAGGGAGGCATAGTGTAGTTTTGGAATTGCAGGAAGCAGGATTTCAGGTAGTCCTAGCAGGCCTTCCAGTGATCTGGCATGGCAGGTATATGTAAGCCCAACACATTAGCGCCTTGTACTCAAACCCTGGATGCTGTGCGCTGGCACCTGATGAAAGGTTGTTCAGGAAACTTCAAATGAGAGTGAAAAGCAAACCAAATGTTTTCGTGAACACTTGTGTCTTTCCAGTTTGAAGAAGACCATATGTTGCAGACAAGATTCTATAAAATTAAGAATATAGAGCTTTCCAGAATATCTCAAGAACAAAGTCTTACATCAAGTGCTAAGTTATTGCACATTTTTTAAAATCACTATAAAAACACAGTAATGTGAAGATAAACAAAAGATTGAGTCTGAAAAAAGAAAAGTGATCAATAACACATGGACTTTATTTTGTAGAAAGTAGAGTCCACTGGGGCTTTTATTATTTTCAAATGTGCCTGTATATGGTCTGGTTGGTCCTGCTTCTCGCTGTACACACATATATGCACACACGTGGAAGGAAGCACACAGGCAAGCTTTGTTTTTACTAGACATGAGGAATTCTAGCCCAAGAATTGCATGATATTAACTGCAATTCTCCTCTCTTTTGCTTTCATGGGGATGTGTGCTTGAGTTCTGTCTGAGGTTAGCATCTCCTTTGAGCACAAGAACATTATTTCCCCTCACACTGAGAGTGTTTTTCCCCCATTTCTAAGTTCCTAATGCCTGTTTTTAGTTATTTTGGCAATTCACTATATGAGTTTTTATTAGGTAGTAATTTGGGGTATTATTGAAGCAGCATATATTAAATAAGTTATACTCATCATAGAATCTTCTACATGGGAAATAACTTAGATACCTTGAGTGTCAGCTTTTGTCTTCCCAAACCTTGTCCCATATACGCTCTCAACAGTTTAATATGTTTTATTTTCCTCTTTCAAAAACATAAGAAGCAGTGGTACAAATAAAAATCAGTGGGATCTGTCCCTGAGGAGAATTTTGTCATCAGAAATAGAAGTGTCGATGCTAAAGAAGAAAATGTTATAAAGTAAGTGGTGTTGGGTAACTGCCACTACTCTTGATTTCCTAGGTAGCAATTGGCTCTTGACATATGGATTTTCAAAAAGATCTTGCAGTTAAAAAATCTCATGTGAAACAAGACAAATATTTGATTGCATTGCTCTCTGTGTGTGTATGTGTGTGTGTGTGTGTAAACATTTAGAATACTTAGAGATAATTTGTGGAAGCTAACTTTCAGAACATTTCTAAGTAGAAATACAAATGTAATCGTTTAGTTTTATGGTTAAGAACATCATCTCTGAAGCCAAATTGAGCTCAAGCCCACACTTTACCATTTATGGGTTGTATTGCCTTAGATAACTGATTAGATAAGTGATTTGACCTCTCCAAGCTCCAGATTCTAATCTTTATAATGGGTAAAATAACATAACTAGAGGATCGTTTGTTTTGAGTGTTAAATAAATTAATATACTTAAATCACCGGGGCAAGTCCTGAGATATACTAAGTATTCAATAAACTTATTATTTTTTTGCTATTCTTTTTGTTTGCTACAAAAGTGGTTATTTAGCCCATGTTTTATGAGGTAGGGCTGATGAGAACCATAGACTCAGAGCAGCAGTTTTTCCTAACCAAGTAGTCAGATGCCAGATGCCAAATTCATGCGGTAGGATGAGGTGCAGAACCATGAAGGCCTGTGGATGAATGGGGGGAGGAGCGGAGCCTAAGACAAGTAGGCCTGAAGCAGTGTGCCTGGACAGTGGTATGTATGGTAGTGCCTATTTGGAAAAGTCCAAAAACCCATCCCAATTGTATCTTCCCAAATCAATTGTGTATTGAGTCAGAAGTTTCTGCCAATATCTATGTCAACATCCAGTTCTTTGTTTTTAAATATTCGTGTCCTTTGCATAAATAAGCCAGATTTATTTTTAGAAACCCTCATGGCTTTCTTTCCTTTTGATTTTTTCTTTCCTTTCTTTCCTGGAGAGGAGCTTACAGGGATTAATCCAAGAACTCTCATTTCATAGAATTAACCCGATTACCGCCACTGACTAGATACAGTACAACCACACATTTTCTCCCTGGAATAATCCCAATGCCAGTTTTTCTGTGAGACCTTGTATAACTGTTTGGTCCTGACATTTTGCTTTTGAAGTTTGCCAAGGCTATTTGAAGCCATCGTTATCATCTACATCAAAAAGTGAAGGTTGCCCAGGAGGAAAAAACAGAGCATGTCCAATTAAAAACACTAAAATAGCAAAAGTTTCCAGAAGCTGCTTCTGTGATCCCTGAAGCCTGAGTTGGAAAGCTCCTGTGCCCCAGTTATCTCCATTAGGGGGGCGATAGTGTCTATGCAGCCCCTGCACCAAATTTTGTTTAAAATTACTTTAAGATAAGTAATTAAAATTGGATTTTCAAAGTCTGGACTTGAGAGATCAAGCTCATACTTTCTATTATGTAATTATAACTTTGGAACCATGCTGACATATTTGTAAACAAACATTTCATAAACTCATATAAACAAAGCAGTACTTATTATGCTATATTAATATGAGGACATGGAAACAGAGCCTGTTACAAATGGCAACTCAGAGGAAAGTTTGATTTAGGTTCATTCCAGAACCAACATTGTATCTAAAATATTTCCATTGGATTGACAAGTAACATTTTAAAAAAATTGATTATTTTAAAAGTCCTAATGGACACTTATTTAAAAAATATTTTTTGCACAACCACAAATTGACTTAAAATTATCATTTGAATTATTTTTAAGTTGTGATTTTTTTTTCATTTCAAAGGTATTTTAAATTTAGGCTTTATGTTTGAATCTTTGGATTGACCGTTCTCTGCCTGTAGCTCAAATGTGCTAACCCTTCAGTCGGGTTAGTGTGTACTTAGGGTTTTTAATGTATTTGGCACTTATGATGAAAGTCAGGAGATTTATAACAAAAAAGATTGAAAGTCATGTGAGGAGATAGTGGACAAAGCACTGGTCTTGGTCTCAGTTACGTGGTTTCCTGCGTCAGGTCTCTGTTAATCACCATGTTACTTCCTGTGCGCCATGCTATCTGTGAGACCCACCTGCCATCTTGCCTCCCTGCTCTGACTGGCACTAATAAGGGCCATGCACAGCACCTTTTGTAACTCTTTGATTTCTTTGTGAAGATAGTTCATGGGTTAGAAAAGCCATAAATGGTAAATGCAAGTTTTAAAAGTATACTGTGAAAAGTCTATCTTTTCCTGACTTCTGCCAGTGAGTCCCATAATTGTATGTTGCTCTCGTGAACATTAAAATTCAAAGTGTAATTATTGTTTTTGTAAGTATAATTGGTAGTATAAATTTTACTGTGTTTAGAAGAATCATGGTATAGGAAACAGAGTTCAAAGTCTTCTTCTCCTTCAAGCTAAGTCATAGATATTAAAAAGCAAGATGATATTTAGAACTTAGTTCAAAAGAGTTTCACACCTACTTCCCAAGGAAGAAAGTGAATTTAATGGGAGAAAACATAGGGTACAAAAACCAGAACCACCTGCCCCTTATGGAGAAAATGTATTTTTAACAAACACTAAAGAATATAGAACATACTATAGCAACAAAACAAAATTTCCTCCAACAGCTGTATAAGCTAATGTCTATTTATTGAAAAAAAATGAGTGTATGTTAGTAAAAATCAATGTGTGAACAAATAAATGGATAATTTTCGTAGGTAGCACATTCTTCCTCTTTATTATTTTTTGGAAACAATACTTATTTTAATGTACTGCAAAGAATTCATTGAAAGGACTTGGGTGACATTCCTCATTTTCTGTTGTGGTACTAGGCAATTGTTACAGTAGGTTAAGAATTATTTTGGTTAGACACTAGTGTTTATACAGGTTGGATTACATTTTATAGAGTTTCGGGGATGAGAAAACACAATTCATAAGTGAAAAGGCAGTTAGTACTAGTCTAAAAATAAGCACTGGCTCATATGTTCCCATCCTACATAAAATAAATAGAAGTGAATCAAGGGAGTCACAGTGGTTGAGAAGAGTTTAGTGTTTTCTGTGTCCACTTTCATTTGGCTTTGATGGTATTTTTTATTAAAGGAGTGCCAGGCACTAAGTGGTTTTGAGCATGCAGCCAGTAGCAGCAGGGGCATCGGGATCCAGAGTGCCCTGGGGGCCGCTGTGCAGCAGGGCAGTGAGTGGACGCCCACCCCACAGGCTTTTGACCACGTGAGAGCGAGGTTGAGGGAGCAGGTTCAGCATCATCATGAGAGCCAGGCTTGCTGGAAGTCTGAGGACATTATGGAGAGCATCATAAACCTTACTACCACCCAGGAACAGAAAGAGTGGTTGCAGAAATAATGGAGTGTGAGCACGGGAAATAGGAGGTGGGAATCTGAAAAGAGAAGCTGTCATGGAAGGAGGGTATGGGTTATCATAGCTCCCTCTCCTGATGCTCATTCCTGAGGAATGTATCCCTCCAGCTTAGTGGAATATGTATGTCAAGACACAACAGACATTTCATATGCTTGAGTAACAGTTCTTCAGGGGATACTATGCAATTATTTCTAGGTATTGCATCTGTTTATCTTAGTCCCCATTTATAGAGCTGTTTTTTTTTTTTTTTTGTTACCTACACTGTCTTGTTTCATGGTTGGAGAAAACATAAGCAGCATCAAAGGGGAAAAAGGCAAAAATTGGTGGCTTTATTTAGTGAATAGAACAAGTGGAAACTTATTTCTGATTGTTTTGTAAATGAATAGCTGAATGTGACATTATGTTCATGGCATGTTAAAAAGTGAAAAAAAAAAAAGAAAAAGAAAAAGAATGGAAACTTGGACTTCTGAAAGAACAGCTTATCAAAACACTCTAGCTTATGATTTTTATCTATACTTTACTGCAGAAAGTTTTTTTTGCTCTTTTCACAAAGCCTAGAGGAAATAACTGAACTGGAAAGGCTGGGTATCATGTCTGACTAATCTATTAGTCATCTTAATCATAGGAAATTATTTAGTTGCTACTTTTCATAGGAGTGCATCTTGAACAATAAAACCACATAGCCCACTCATAGATATTTCAGGAAAATTGAGGTGAGGCTTTGAAAAATAATAGCAATTAAAAAATGAGCCAGGTATGTGTTTTGTGTCATGCTAATGTTTTCTCTCTCATTGCTCACCTGTAGGTAGGAAAGTTAGTAGAAAATGACCTGGAGGTTTATAGTTTAGATAGAGACAAAGCATTTTCCTTTGCCAAGATAAGAAATACTCTTTTAAGGGAGAGAGAGCAGGGGTGAGGGTATGCCTAGTTTCGTTGGGGGTGGTTGAATTTATGGACAAGCGTGTTTAGTGTCATTCACAAAGAACTGACCATGCTGCCAAAGGATGAAAATCCCCAGGGATAGAATGTATAGTCAAAGGAAGGGATCTGCAGACAAATCTTGGTGCATCTGTCTGTAAGCATTAGTTAGAAAGGAGAAAAATAAAAGGAAGTGACAAAAATGAGCATGTTAATAAATAGGAAAACAAAGATGGTACATTATCAAGAAAGGCAAAAGTGAACGTGTTCAGCAAGGAAATAGTTAATGGCGCCAGAGGTACAGAGAGGGCATTAAAAAAGGAAAGGATACTAGTAACCTTTGTGAGCAGTTTGAGTAAAATTGGGAAGGAGGAGTAGAATCTGGATCACAGAGGAGATTCCGAGAAGATGAGTCACTAGAGGGCTGGGAGTTTTGCAGGAAGACGCAACAAGTTCAGACAACTCTAGGGAAGAACTCAGCAGCAACAAGAAGAGAGGAGGGAGTCTGCAGCAGAAGAGCAGGGGCGCTGGGGGCTTTTTCACCATGGGAAGGTTACAGGAATTCCAGGAGAGGAAGAAGACGAGGAATCATTCAAGTGGAAATAGTGGATGAAGCCCTGTTCCAGAGAGATTGGGAAGGGCTCAGAAAGTGTTGATTAGAGAGGCTGGGCTTGAAAAGAAGATAAAACTCACACTTCCAGAGAGACCCATGAAGGAGAAGCAGCTGGGCCAGTGAGAGTCCTCTCTGACATTATCTCCCGGGCCTTGTTTCTTCCCCTCCTCCTTATCTAGGTGATGCACAGCTATGCCCCTGGGTTGCTTCTAAAGTCCTTTTGCTTCTTTGCTTGCCTTACAGTCCCACCTAGACTGTGGGTTTTTGGAGGGCAGGAAACAGGTCTCATGTATACACACATAGATTAGATGCTCTCTGTTACATGTTCTAGTGTATTCTAGTAACCTCCAAAGCCGGGACTATTGGGAGATGGATTTTCCAGTCCTGCCTAACCATCGGAGTAAAAGCAGAAGGCTAATTAGCTACTGAGTGAACCTCAAAAGCTGCACCAATAAAAGCACAATAAAAAATTAAAAATTAAAAAAAAAAGCTGTCTCCAAAACAAATCTTAATTTCTAAGAACAGGACAGCTTATTATATCAGAGTATTTTTCTCTGGTCAAGAAAGAAAGTTACAATATAAAAAACAAAGCTGAGAGCTCAGAAGTGTATACTTCTGAAGCCAGATAGTTTTTAACCGTAGTTCATTGTAGAAAGTGAATTATCTTTGACTAAAAAGGAAAATCAGTATGATAAGAGAAAGGTTTGCAAAACAGTTGCGGAATGCTAGTTATAGCAACCAAATAAATTAGTTTGTCATTATCTTTGATCTGATCTACACTGAGTCCCTTGATTAGAATAGTTGAATTATATTTCTGATTCTGAAGAAAATGACTTAAAGAAAAAGTTAAAAACTACATGTTGTCTTTTCTTTAATAACTGCTGTTTATTTTTTCAATATATTAAAAGTATGTTCAGTTGTATTAATAATGTAATTTCACAGGTGGAATGTAGTTCTCAAATTTTGAGTGTTTTTTTCCCCCTGACATACATAGTATAAACAATTTTAAAAGCTCATTTTTGTGTATAAATACTTATAAAAGGTATCTTACAGTATTTGGCTAGCAAGTCAGACCACTGGTGTTTAATTCTGGCTTCAGGAACTGATTTCTGCGCCGTTAGACACAAGTTACTTAAGCTGTTGCTGTCTTGTCTGTAAATCTGAGCTACTAAAATAATTCCTGAAGTGTTGTTTGAGAAATTTAAGGAAGTTGCAACATATAAAGTATGTAACAGGTTCTTATTAAATGGTAAACCTAATTAAATGCTATTAGTATATGTTCAGATTATATTTCAGAGTTTCGGAAGTCCTTAGTAAATGTCTACTGCTGCTTCAAGCATATGCTTGATCTCTACTAATCCACTTTATTTATCTTTTTTCGGGGTACTGGGGATTGAACCCAGGGTCATTCTACCTCTGAACTATACCCCCAGTCCTGTTTATTATTCTTTATTTTGAAACAGGGTCTCACTAAGTTACAGAAGGCCTCACTAAGTAGCTGAGGCTGTCTGTGAACCTGGATCTTCCAGTCTTAGCCTCTCAAGTACTGGGATTACAAGCATGAGCCGCCACCACACCCAGCTTTCCACTTTATTTTTTAAATAAATGACCAATAATCTTTTTGGGGGATACTAGGGATCGAACCCAGGGACATTCTACCTCGAGATACAACCTCAGCCCTTTTCAGGTTTTATTTTGAGAGAGGCTCTGGCTAAGTTTCTGAGAGTCTCACTAAATTGCTGAAGCTGGTCTCCAACCTGTGATCCTCCTGTCTCACCCTGCAAAGTTCAGGGATTAAAGGTCATTGTGGACATGCTCACTGGGTGTTCTTGTGTGACTCTTTCACAAATAGGTGTTTGGTTTTCAACATTAAGCAAGGTGTCATCCTTATTTTTTTGGGAGGTATAAGGACATAAACTTTTTGATTATGCCATATGTTATTAATTCAACTTTGTTATGAATTCAGCCCTCCAAAGTGCAGGGATTACAGGTGTGAGCCACCACACCAGGCTGGGGTTTATAAAGTGTATCTCTCTTTCTCATAATCTTGCCACTACACCATTTCATGATCCCATAGAAATCTTTCCATCCTTGATTTTTAAATTAATGACTGCCATGCTTGCAGACTCAGCAGCAGAGGCAGCCGCTCTGAGGAGCTCTCCTGGCCTTTCCAATCCCTGTGGAAGAGGCCTGTGGCAACCGATGCTGGCGCCTATTGTAAATGCTTACTGACCTGAGTCTGAGATGCCACAGGGACCGTGACCCTCAGCTCTCCATCAGCCATGGCTGAAGTCATTGTGGACACGCTCACTGGGTGTTGCTTGTGTGACTCTTTCACAAATAGCTGTTTGGTTTTCAACATTAAGCAAGGTGTCATCCTTATTTATTTATTTGGGAGGTGTAAGGACATAAACTTTTTGATTATGCCATATGTTATTATTTCAACTTTGTAAAGTGTACTTTTTGCTGGATAATTTATAAAAATAGAGAAATAACACTTAAATGAACACCCTTTTTAAGTTAAAGACATATATATATATATATATATATATATATATATATATATATATATATTTGTTTGTTTGTTTATTATTGGTACTGGGGATAGAACCCAGAGCCCAGAAGCATTCTACCTATGAGCTACACACCCAGACCTATTTTATTTTTTATTGGAAACATGGTCTTAGTAAGTAGCTGAAAGCCTGTGTTGCTGAGGCTGTCTTTGAATCTGAAATCTTCCTGTCTTAGCCTCCTAAGTACTGGAGTTACAAGAATCCACCACCAGGCATGGCTGACATATTTAAACTATGTTGGTCAGATATAAATTTATATCTGTATCGGAGAGTGTCAGGGTGAGCTGTAATCAGTTGAAAAAAGCACCCCAATTTCAGTGCTTATTCCAGCAAATGACTTCCTTCCCTTCCCCTTCTCCTTCCCCTCCCCTCCCCCTCCCTCCCTCCCTCCCTTCCTTCCTTCCTTCCTTCCTTCCTTCCTTCCTTCCTTCCTTCCTTCCTTCCTTCCTTCCTTTTGAACCCAGGAACATTCTATCACCAAACTATACCTTTCAGCCCTTTTATTGAAACAGGATCTTGCTAAATTGCTGAGAGTCTGGCTAAATTACTGAGGTTGGCCTTGAACCCATAAGCTGAGACAGAAGGACTGCAGTTCAAGGCCAGTCTCAGCAACTTAGAGAGACCCTGTTTCAAAATAAAAAAAGGACTAGGATGTAGCTTGGAGATAGCCCCTGGATTCAACCCCAAGTACCAAAAACAAACAGAAAAACAAAAACAAAAATTCTGTTATATATCATGATTCCTCTAGGGCTTACACTAGTCTTTCGTACTGTACTCAATATATGCTTAATGAGCGAAGGAATTAGGAAAAAAATATTTAAAGTATAAAAAAAGCCTACCAAAATAGCATCCTTGTTTGGTTTGGTGCTAGGAGTCCAGAGCCAGGCTTCCCTGGTTCCAGGACCAGCCGGACCTCATACTATCCTGGTGAACTTGGCAGTATTTGAGTGTATGTTATTTGACCTATTATGAAGTTTTAAAATGCTTCAGTTATATAAGATTATAGAATTAGCCATTTCTTCCATATTTTATTTTCTTTCATTGTCCAATGAGCATTCAATTAGAAAAATGCAATTTTTACTGCAGCATATATTATGTTTCTAGGCCAAATCATGTAATTAGATATAGTCCAGAATTTAGATGAATAGACTGAATATCAGCTTTCACCTTCTGTGCTATTCAAGAGTAAACATTTCCAACTAATTAATTATGGCATTGTCTACTTTTCCTCCCAAATTATTGAGTCTTCAGCAAATTTTGATATTCTGATAGATAAAAGTAAGAACAGGAAGTGGAGAAGCTGTATAAGATATTGTATATTTTTGTCACATATTGGCTTGTGTCATCTCAGGATAAAAGCGAGTCAGAGTGAAGCTCTTGCTTTGGGGCAACACCTGTTATATTAACGGAATCAGTAGACAGCAGTGACAGGCATGATCAGTCTGGCCCTGCTGTCTACAAGAGCACAGAGAAGAGAGGAATCTTCCTTGTTTTTGAAAAAAAAGATATACAGAATTGCTTCTGGCCTCAATTTCATAACATGTTTTTTCTAGAGTGGTGTGAAGTAGAAAAGGCTTTTTGTTTGCATTTCCATGATGTACTTGGTGATCTACAACAGTAGAACAGCGTGGGCTGGTGACAATTGTGAGGAATCACTAGTATTCATGATTTCATTGTTTTCTGATTCATCAAAATGTATGGTAAGAAAGACAAGAGTCTCCCTGACATGTGTTTTATACTTAGACACAATTTGTATAGCCTGTTCAGAGAGTGAAACTGTGTTCTTTTGTGAGATTGCCTTTCACAGTTTTCTCCTGACACCAATAAACACTCGACTTTGTGAGTTAAGCCAGTTGCCTCTCTGCAGCGTATCGTGACTAGTACCTGCTTGTTTAGTTAGCTTTTTCATCACTGTGACCAAAGTAACCTGACAAGAACAATTAAGAAGAAGAAAGTTATTTGGCCTCATGGTTTCAGAGGTCAGTCCATGGTTGGCGGGCTCCACATCATGGTGCCAGCGTGTGGCAGAGGAAAGCCACTCATCTCACAGCAGCCAGGAAGCAGAGAATTAGAGGAGGGGCAAGGAACATATATAGTCCCCAAGGGTATGCCCCAGTGACTTACTTCTACCAGCCACACTACCTGCCTATATTGCCACCCAGAAAATCCATTCAAGTTATTAACCTGTTAATGAATTAACTAACTCACCAATAAGATTAGAGCCCTTATGATTTAGTTTTTTCACCTGTGAATGTTTTTGCATTGCTAATACGGGAGCTTTTCTGGTGGACAGTCTATAGGACAGTCTATATCCAAATCATGTCACTGCTCTTTAAAATCAACAACTGCCTCCTAGAGTAAGGTATAGAGGTGAAAAAGCTTCTTAGTGATCCAGGTTTGCCTGAAAAGTCACACTTAAAAAAGTTCTTTATTTTTATGTACATATCTTCCACCCCTCTCTACTCTTTCTCCTTTTCTGTAATTTTTTTTTTTTCGGTACTGGGGATTGAACTCAGGGGCATTCTACCTCCAAGCTATACCCCCAGCCCTATTTTTTATTCTTTATTTTGAAACCGAGTCTCACTAAGTTGCAGAGTGCCTCACTAGGTAGCTGAGGCTGGCCACAAACCTGGATCCTCCGGTCTCAGCCTCCCGAATGCTGGGATTACAAGCGTGCGCCACCACGCCCAGCTCCTTTTCTGTAATTTTTAAGGTGAAGAAGTTTACGTATGCACAGTATCTTATGTGGGAGAAGTGAAGCTCTCTGATAGGACACATATCTTTAATTCTACTCTATCTGGCAAGTTGAAATTATTTACGTAGAATCAAATAATGTAGCTATACCTTCGGATCTTTAACTTAATGATAGAAATGTTTTTCTTCTTTTTTAAAATTGTAAAAAAAAAATACAATCCCTTTTATTCTCTCTTCAGGGAGGAGACGTGTGTGTGTGTGTGTGTGTGTGTGTGTGTGTGCGCGCGCAAGTATGTGTGCGCTCTTACAGATTCCCAAATAATAACAAAATGAAGCTATTTACGAGGTGTGTGCTCCCAGCCATGGTGAGTCCTGTGGCCAGGCACCCGTCTACAAATGAGCAGACTGGACTCTGAATCCCAGCTTCACCGTGTGCTATCTGTGTGATCTGGGGCTTCACTTTCCTTGTTTGGTAAGCAGATCATCCAGTCCTGAATTGCTCAACATGCTCTGCCCAGCTTTCCAGGCGCTTGTGGAGTGAGATGGTAGAGAGCCCAGCTCTCAGCCCTTAGTGAACCTCAGGAATGGGAGCTGTGGTTAATGATAGTACTATCAACTATTCTTAAGGATGCAATAAGAATGGAGGCTAGATTTAATTTTTAGAAGCCCATGATTATAGTCAAGACCAGGGCCACTGTTTAATTATATGATTCTGGACCAAATACTTCACATCTCATAGCTGGTTTTCTTACCTCTAAAATAAGGGAACATTTGCCTTGATTACTTCGAATGACTGCTATGAGGTTTATAGGAAAAAATAATAATACACTACACAAACATGAACAGTGGTAGTTTTCCCATGCTTTCTCTGCACTTGCTTCTCACCTCCGAGAGAGTCTTGCAGGAGCAAAGGCATCTGCTGGAGGATGTGTGTGGGCAGAAATGGCTAGCACTCTCATTTTAGTTATGTGATCATTGGAGTTTTGAAGGTATTCGTGTTCTGGGAGACTGAGGGTGGAGCAGAAGAAAGGGATTGTAGACAAGTGTCGGGGAAATAGAGTCTCAGAGAGCCCATCTTTTTTCTATTTTATTCTTGTTCCATATGCTTCTACTCTCAACAGGAACCAGGCTGTGGACCTACGTGTGAGTGATTGGAGTTAATGATTTAGGGGAATCGAAGCTTCAATGAGATGACATAAAATGATCAAAGCAGTGAGCTGCAAAGCGTTAGAAATAAGCGTGACACATGTCCTCTGTCACCAGCATCTGAGGATGCGGTTTGTGGCGGAGAGGAGAACTCATATCAAAATGAGAGATAGGATCCTGCAGTGCCATGGGGCAGAGAACACCTGAGAAGTTGGGAGTGAAGACAGACAATTGTGGATGCTTATAAGTTAAGGAATGAGTGTTCTTGTAGGCTGTACTTAGGGGGAAAAGGATATGTTGACTTTATATTATTTTATATATACATATTTTTGTGGTACTAGGGATTGAACCCAGGGGTATTTTACCTCTGAACGACAACCCCAGCCCTATTTTTATTCTTTATTTTGAAACACGGTCTCACTAAGTTGCAGAGAGCCTCACTAAGTAGCTAAGGCTAGCCACGAACCTGTGATTCTCCTGTCTCAGCCTCCCAAGCACTGGAATTACAAGTGTGCGCCACCATGCCCGTCTATTTGTTGACTTTAAAATATTAAATTTTATTTACTTCATCAGCAAGGATAGCTGCTGGCATCCTGTGAAGTGTCAAGTGTGAATAAAGAATCATTAAGCTTAATAAAAAAAAAAAGACTGTAAGAAGCTTTACACCATGTGAAAGATTATTCACTGCTTATAAATGTCATCTTTGTTACTGATACATTTTACTGATATATTTTAAGGTTAAAATTTGTTCCTATTTAAACACAAATTCGTTGGATAAGACAGTATGTTAAATTCCTGGCTTCTTAAAATTTGTATGGCCCTGAGTTCTGAACTACTACAAGGAGTCAATGTTAAAGAGCAAAAAAGAAGAGTAGAAAATTACCTTTTGATATTTAAATTATTCCTTAGGATAAAGGTTAGAAAAGAGGTTAAAAGATATTTGAAAAAAATGTATATTTCATCACTTTTAAATACCCAAGTTCCATTAGTTTTCTTCTTAAGTAGGTCTATTTCCTTTGCTTCTATGGAGAACTAATTGAGATATCTAAGTAATAGCCTTCTAGTTTTCCTTTTTCCTTTTATTCATGACAGAACATATTTTGCTTCATTTCTGATTGTGGATTACATGAGAAAGCATGACCAAGTCTTTTCCATTGAAGAACCTGATTGATCCAAGTCAGTTAATCTCTAAATTAGAAAATGTATCATCTGATCTTAAACTAATAAATACATGTGTAATAGAAAAATATCAGTCACCTAAAAGCACATTAACAAATATATTTGATGAGTTTCTTTTGAGGGAAAAGGGTTTGACGCATTGAAAAACCGTGTTTGGTACTCATGAGCAATAACCCTGGTATCCCCAGCATAATACAATTTATTCGTGTACACCTGTTCTGTAATTGGACTTCAACTACACGTATAAGCAAGAAATGGTTTCTGCATCCTCCTTTGCTGACATTAGCAGGAACTATATATACTTTGACCTAGTCACTTGGGCAGGACAAATTACATTGCAAATTTCAAATCGTTGATTTGCAAGAGGCGTACAAGCTGATCTGATTACTAACAGATGGCTGAACTAAATTTTACAAAATGGTTTTACCTCCTTTTCCCATGTTACTTTTATTTAGCGTATTATTCATGTCAACATTTTCAGTTGTTACTTATCATGAGATGGTTAGTTGGTTCCTAATGGTCTAGATGACATGGATCCAGTGGTCTGCTGTCTGAAGGGGGAGGAGGAGCAACCTGATTTGTCGGATTTGTTGGTTCCAGTGATGCTGCTGTTAGCCTTACTGATTTCAGCCTATCAAAGTAAGGCCATTGGATGTGTTGTTGAGAAGGAATGTCCACTGTCAGCTGTTGCCCCCAGGGTGAGGTGGCATCAGAACACCCCTAAAGGGCCAGCACCACAGAACACAGGGGTTTTAACAGTGTTGGGGGTTGGGGAATAGTGAGGTGAAAGCCAAGGGATGGCTCTGCTATTTCCAGTAGCATTAGTGAATGTGATTGCTGTGTGTGAACATAGGTGCTCCAAGCCCCTTCTGTTCAAACAAAATTCCTCAGTGACTCAGGGATTTAAAAAGCTAGAAGAGAGCTCAGACAGTGAGTTAATCATTCCTGTTTGACAATACCCACCTTTGCTTCATTCACAGTCAGACCAGCCTCATGCTTTAAAACCGCAAGCAGAATCATACACAGAACATATTTCCAAGAGGAATTTAGAAAATTACCATCTTATTGCCTCTTGAAAACACTCGCCTTTTTTCTCTTTGTTCAGCTTTTCCCAAGATACCTGCTTGTTAGGTCTTCACTAAATTCTCTTGGCTTTTGCATGGCAACCAAGTACCGTGGACTGGGCCCTAATCATTTCCAAATGTTTAATTATTCCTTGTTTGTGGTGTCATTGTTCTGGGACTTTATTGGTATCTTCACCCTAACGCACTTGTAATCATCTTAGTAGTCCTGGTCTCCCTCCCTCCCCAGTAAACCTACCACATTCATTTGAAGCATGGGCAGTTCCTTTGTTATACCAATTGTAGCCTACACCCCCACACCCATACCCCAAACCCCGGTGGTTAAGATCAGTGATAGCAGAAAACCATAGGCCCACCCAATAATTATCTCTTGGAATATTATTATAAAATCTAATGTTTTTCATTGAAGAAATCTAATATGAATAAATCCATCCCTCACTATGAAATTGAGATCATTGGATCATCCTGGGAATTCCTTTTCCCTTCTTCCTTTCCCTGAACCTGTTCTTTTAGGCTTATCTCAGGAATCATCAATTCCATAAAGTCTTCTCTAATCAGTCTTCCCTGCTCCCCAGGCCTAGCTAGGGGTGCCTCCCCTGTGTTTCTTTTTGGGGTTTCATTTTAATAAAATTTAATAACACTCAGTTATTCCACATTTATGATAAATGTTGGCATTTTTCTCCAGATTTTATTTTGGAAAATGTCAACCCCTTTAAAATAGTAGTATTAGTGTAATAAATACATATACTATTCAAGTAGCTTTATCAGTTCTTAGCATTTTTCTGTGTTACATTTTGTTTGTGTAGTGCTGGAGATTGAACCCAGGGACATATGCATTGTAGGCAAGCACTCTTCTACTGAGCTCCAGTCCTGTTAGGTTTTTTTTAACATATAAGTAACATACACACACACATACACACACACACACACACACACACACACACACACACATTTTTTTCCCGAATCATTGCAGAAAATAAGTGACACACTCACATTGCTTTTGTTAGTCAACTTTGCACAGATCCTGCTATTCTTAGATTAATTATACTTAGAAAAATTTGAGGATTTATTTCTTGATTGATTCATCAAGTAATTATTAAGCAACTATTTTATAACTGACACAGATGCTAAGCCTGTAAGGTCTCAATATGTGCACAGTCTGACTATAGAATAGTGTGTGTGTGTGTGTGTGTGTGTGTGTGTGTGTGTGTGTGAGAGAGAGAGAGAGAGAGAGAGAGAGAGAGAGAGAGAGAGAGAATGAATCATAACTAGATCAAAAAAGAATGCAATATTACCCTTGAAAGCAGAGCAGGAAACCCATATGTCCAGATGTATGAAAGTGCCATCATTCATTCATTTATTGATTCATTTATTCACTCATTATCATATATTATCTACTTTATGTTTGGCTCTGCTTGAGACTCTGAGTATACACAACTGAGGTTCTCTTACCTTTAAAGAATTAATCTTACATAGGAGAGAGAGAAGATCTTCAAACAATGCAGTGGGATATGTTTATTGATGGAGAACCCTGGGTACTATGGAAACCAAGAAGATAGAGGCAGCAAATCTTGCCGAGTAGTTCTGGTGATGCTTGGGTGTAACTTATAGTATATAGAGAAGGAATAAACTAGGCAGATAAAGAGAGAGACAGCATAGTTTAGATATAGGCATTGTTATATTTCAAGTCAAAGAAGCATGAAAACATCCAAGAGACTCCAGGAACCGGTATCAATTTCATATAATGGAATGTCAAATGCCAGGTAAGGAGCAATTATGAGAAACAGGAAGATTCGGGGCAGCAGGCTTAGGCGTAGGCTATGAGGGGCTTTGGGATTTCCATTTAAAAGTTTAAAAGCTGTGGGGCAGAACTGAAAGACTCAGGTGGAATAGTGTTGGATATCAGATTTGTGTTTAAATAGTCTTATCCAGAAAAAAAAAAAACACAACACACCCCGGAAAGAATTGCTTTTCCTATTGTTAATTGGGGGAGATTAAATATTTCTTTAATGGAAGCTAACTCACATATTGAAAGTGATGCAAAGGCAGATTTAAGTTATTATTTTACCTCAGAATTTAATTTTCTTTGGGGTATTTTCTCATAAGTACAGTGACATCTAAAAAATACATATTTCTTAAAGCAAGGAACTCAGTCTCTGCAGCTAATATTGCTGAGAGAGAGAGCAATGGGGGGGAGGGGAAGCGCTATAATTAGATACCAGGCTTTGTAGAGAACGGGATGCCATTTAAATCATTTTATTTCTTGCTGCAAAACTCTTTCTGTCGAGCAAATGAGTAGGAATTAATCAATGAAAACATGACAGTGGTTCTGGAGATTTTATAATTGATGTAATGTTTTTGTTTATTGGGCCAATTAAGCCTGATTGACTTGCAGATTGCAGCAAGTCTGACAAAGCACCCACAGCTCCCAGAGGCTCAGCCCCTCTGCTCTGCGCTGCAGATGGCCTGCAGGATCACTGGGCTGCAGGGATCCAGTCAGAGCAGCCTTAGTCAGGGTCACTTGTGCAGACTTTAATGAGGTGAGACTATCATGCACCAATAAGAGCACATTAAAAAAAAAAAAAAGTTACATGACGTAGAGTCTAATCACTTCCCTCTATTAGCGTATCCAATTCTGTTTGTTTTCCATTTCTACACACAGTCAGCACAGTTTACATTTTCAGGTGATGGCCTTGGAAGAACATATGCGTTTGACTTCTGAAGGACACAGTGTTATTCAGTTTCCACGCAGTCCTGGGTTTCTCAGCTTCGGGACTGTGTACGTTAAACGCTTGTTGTAGGGGCTTGTCCCTGGCATCCTAAGACACTGAGCTGCATCCCTCTCCTCCTGCTACATGCCAATAGCAATTTCTTCAGCTTCCAGGTGTGGCACTAATGTGTCCAGGTGTCCTCTGGTGGGCAGGGTTGCCACTGCTTGAGAAACACATTTGGAGTTAAACAAAGTAGTTCAGTTGCCCTTCCTATGGGCTAATTGCCTTATTCATTTCTCTGTTTATATTGATAGACACAGAATGTTATGGTACTTGGCTCAGTGCTCAAAGTCAGGGAGTATTTCACAGAATGAGCAAATCTGAACAATCTGTGGGAATTGTCTAACTTACTATGTATGTGCAGTTTTTATATGTTTAAAATTAATGTTGAGAGTCAGGAAATAAGCACAGACATATGTAACAAATAAAGTAGATGGCGTTCCATAAAAATCCCATTTTTTACATAACTAGCATAAATAGGATTAAATCTGAGAACATGGTCAAAGATAGTCCCTTTTAGTCACAGTTTATAATACTGAAATTATACATTTGTATTATTATTATTATTATTATTATTATTATTATTATTATTATTATTATTATTTTGCAGTACTGAGGATTGAACCCAGGGGCATTCTCTGAGTTACAGCCCTAGCCCTATTTTTTATTCTTTATTTTGAAACAGGGTCTCACTAAGTTTCGGAGTGCCTAAATAGCTGAGCCTGGCCGCAAACTGTAATCCTCCTGCCTGTCTCAGCCTCCCAAGTACTGGGATTACAAGTGTGCACCCACCATGCCTGGCTATAAATTTTTTTTTTTTTTTAAACTGGGGATTGAACTCAGGGGCATTCTACCTCCGAGCTAAACCCGCAGCCCTATTTTTTTATTCTTTATTTTGAAACAGGGTCTCACTAAGTTGCAGAGTGCCTCACTAGGTAGCTGAGGCTGGCCATGAACCCGGATTCTCCAGTCTCAGCCTCCCAAATGCTGGGATTACAAGCGTGCGCCACCACACGCAGCTCTATATATTTGTTTTAGAGTTGTATTTCTATCTACAAGTTTAGTATCTTTCTATCTATATTTGCTTTTCAAAAGTTATTAATAGCATCTAAAAATAGTGTCGAGGGATGTAAATTGAATTTGGTATGGGAATTTTTATAGATCTTTTGCAGCAAGAACCTGATCTTTATTCTAAAATATTAAATTTACAAACTCAAAGTTAAATTTATAGACCACAAGACACTAGGCTAAAGATTTAACAGGGATTGCATACAGATTTAGCAGGGATTATATGCTACTGTTCTTAAATATAAGTTTGTAATTCTTATAGCTATCATAGAAAACCAGTTCCTAGAAGATCAATAAGTTTCTGGGAAGAGGAGAATGAAAATGGTAGATAAATGAAACTAATTTGTGTCGTAACCCAGTACTGAGCTATTTCTGTACATTTTTAAAATTTCCCTCAGTAAGTACTTATGAGGTATGTCAGTCATTGAGATGCTAAACTAGGAGCTTTCACGCTTGGGCTTTCCTCCATTCTGTAAAACAGCCCATGGGAGCTCAGGTATTGATACTGCTGTTTTAGAGAGGAGAAAACTAAAAATTGAATGCATAAGCATAAATCATATAGTTGGTTTATATTGGAACTAGAGATTGGGCATTCCTGCTACCATCATTTCTTCATTGGATATATTTGACAAGCTCCTAAAATTATACCAGGTAGTTTTTCTGTTGAGACATTGTTAGCAGATAATAGTCTTTAACAGATCCTCCTCATGTTTTATTATTTTTCATGCTTTTTCTGAGCCAAATTAAGACTTAATAGAGGTAACGGTTTAGATAATGCTATCTACATATATGAAATTATCAATCTCAGCCGGGCGTGGTGGCGCACGCTTGTAATCCCAGCATTCGGGAGGCTGAGACCGGAGGATCCGGGTTCACGGCCAGCCTCAGCTACCTAGTGAGGCACTCCGCAACTTAGTGAGACTCGGTTTCAAAATAAAGAATAAAAAATAGGGCTGGGGGTATAGCTCGGAGGTAGAATGCCTCTGAGTTCAATCCCCAGTACCG
>PVLC010002037.1:0-15444 GCA_004027655.1 Graphiurus murinus
GGGATATGTACACAATGGAATTTTACTCAGCCATAAAGAAGAACAAAATCATGTTATTTGCAAGGAAATGGAGGCAACTGGAAAACATTATGTTAAGTGAGATTAGCCAGTCAGAAAGAGTAAAGAAGCATATGTTCTCCCTAATTTGCGGATGCTAGGGAGAAGATGGGGCATAAGAGGGTCTCCAGATGAAAAAGGAAAGACCCTCGAAAGCAAAGAAGTTGATTTAACCGAGGGGGTTGGACGGGGGCAGAGGGGACACTAATGTATACCAAGGTTCACTCACTAAACTGAACTTGAGAGGGAGGGAGGGCGAGGGAGTGGGGTGGGAATTTGGGGAAGGGGTAAAATGAGAATTGTGAGCACATGTATCATTATCAATTTGCACCTAACAAAGATGTATGCTTACGATGTATGAATAAAAATAAAAATTAAAAAAAAGAATATTCCAAATATCTTCTTTGGGTTGCAAATATCCTTCCAGCTTCTGCTTTTCTGAGAGTAATGGGAAATTGATTTGACAAAGGCTGAAACATTAACAATCAGGGATGCTAATCACCACCTATCTTCCTATGGCTCTGCCTTCTAATGTCCCTGGTCCATGTGCTAGGACAAGTGCCATGTGTTATTATGACATCATAGTTATTCCCAGGAGCTGAGGCAGATTCCTGTTCCAAAACCTAGAACCCATAAATTTTCAGTGATATCCTAGCATGAGAATAAAAGCAGCTATAGCAATAGCTGCGAACCATTCAGCTAGCCAAGCACATGGAGCCAGGCCCACCTCCCCTGAGCCCTGCCTAGACCCATCTGCATGCTTTCTGCTACCATTTCTTGATTTGCCATCTGACATCTTATTTTGATTCTCTTCCTGACCTGACACTATTTGGCTCACTGCCCACCAAACACTGACTCAGATTCAGCAATCCTGACTCCATGATTGAGCATCTCCCAAGAAAACCCATCTGTCAATATCCTCCCTCAGCCTGATTTTGCAGTCACGTTCGTCCCTTTAAATAATGACTTCTTTTAAATATTTTTACTGGTGCATTGCAATTATACATCATAGTAAGGTTCAAAGTGATACAAACTTACATGCACACAGTACCCTGGTGTGTTTTCCTTGGATCTCACCATGTTCCCCCACCCCCAAACATATTAGCAATATTGGTAGTGATACCTTCATATATGGACATAGCATTATTTGAACTGTGTCCTTCATCAAGTCTTTTTTTTTCCTCTCCCCACTTTGCTCCCCTAATTTCCTTCTATTATTCTACTGGTCTCTCTCATTTATCTGAAGTCCCTTTTGTTTCTTATTTGCTCTCTAGCTTTCACACAGTAGAGAAGACATATGACCCTCGACTTTCTAAGACTGGCAGATCTCACTTAACATAATCTTCTCCAGTTCTGTCCATTTTCCTGCAAGTGACATAATTTCATTCGTCTTTATGCCTGAGTAAAGCTCCATTATACATATATAGCACATTTTCATTATCTACTCATCTGTTGGATAGCTAGGTTGGTTCCATCATTTTGCTATTGTGAATTGTGTTGCTGTAATCATTGTATGCATATATCACTATAACGCTCTGAATTCCATTGTTTTGGAAAGATAATGAGAAGTGGTATAGTTGGGTCATAGAGTGGCTCCATTCCTAGTCTTCTGAGAAATCTCCGTATTGATCTCTCTAGTGGTTGTACTAACTTCATCTTACCAACAGTGCATCAGAGTTCCTATTTCCCCACATCTTCACCAGCATTTATTATTGTTTGTATTCTTGGTGATTGCTCTTCTAACTGGAGTTAGATGAAATCAACATCATTTGCCATCAGGGAAATGCAAATAAATGATGTCTTTGTTTTAAGTTTCAGCTCCTACATTCATTCTTGATCCTTTTCTGTTATTGCAACTCCACCTAAAGTTTTATTCACATCTCTGGAGATTCTGCAGGAACCATTTGATATCTTAACTCTGTCTTTATTACTCATCCAGTTATTGCAAAGAGTTTTGCACTTTACCGCTACCGGGGCTGTCATCATCTTCATAACCTATTGGTTGTCCATGTGTTGTAACCCTGACAGCTAAGCTCTCTGATCCCACCTGCCTATGAACATCTGCTCCAAAGCTGGGTCCTGATGTTTTCCATATGTGTCTGCATGGACATAGCATATTGCCAATTATCTATTCTGCTTTTCCCTCACTTAATCAGGATATTGTGCAAGATTCCTAGATGACCTGTCTCAAATTCAGTTTCTATATTCTGCCCCAAGAGTCTCACCTGAAACAATCTTTGCACTAACCTGTGCCCTACTCTTCCTATCTGCCTGCTGGGGGCACACTCACACTTCACATGTCTCCTAAGGAGCCTGGCTTAGTCATGAATAACACAATAAGAAAAGAGAAGTTAAAAAGTTCTTTTCTGTCTATAGTATGTACCTTTATTTGTTCAAGTCTCTTATTTGCCTCTTTCTACAAGGAATTGATATTTTGTTGGTTTTCTTTTTGGAGACAACTTCACCCTATGTAATGAGCACCCTACCTCCAAGATGACTCACAAGAGCTTGAAAGCCAAGCAAGAAGTAGAATAGAGCCAAAGGAGGGAGACAACACAGCACTGAAAGCTTTTGAGATCACAGATAGTAAAGGAAGCTTGATAGGGATAGGAGTTTTATTTCTTCCAAGGAAGAAAAAAAAAAAAAAAGAATGTATGTATGCATGTTCAAGTATTCCTCTACATGTGGAATATGACTATATGAGTTGATGGGACTTTTGTTGTTGTTGTATTGGGGATTGAACCCAGGGGCATTCTAATTCTGAGCTCTATAGCCCTAGTCCTATTTGTTTTTATTTTTTATTTGAAACAGAGTCTTGCAAGTTTAATGAGAGTCTCACTACTTGCTGAGGCTGGATTTAAACCTGTGATCCTCCTGTATCAGCCTCCCAAGTACTGGGATTACAGGGGAGCACCAACACATCCAGCTTTGATGGAACTTTTTAATTAGCGGATTTAAATATTTTCACTCTTTCTTCTTTCCTTCTCAGAGAGACATTTTATTCTCCCATGTGCATGACTGTCTTGTGGCTGACTGAGCATGTAAGTGTCATACCCACAGAGTTGGACAGTGACTTCCCTAGCTGTGTAGGTACAAGGGCATTGTTACATGCTCACATGAGCTTGTTGAGTGATTCCTTAAAAGAGATAGGCATGTGGGATTAGTAAATTATTATTTTATCAATATTACATTAGAGAATTGTATTCTTCAAGCCGAAGTTGAAACACTGAAATCTGCAAATAATTCTAATTTGAGTTTTGATTTCATTGGCATCATATTGGTCTTACAAGTCATTCTTTGTACAAGGTTTCTTTCAATAGCAATTGATAGCAACAATTCAAGCAAAGTAAATATATTCCTTTAAGCCTACAATATTCAAGATTGCCTAATCTATTACTTTATGTGTCTTTTAGAGTTGGATGCCTACAAAGAATGGAGAAAATTTCAAGCGTCTGCACAAAATAGAAAGCACAAAGCTTAAAAACCTCAGAATGAAATGACTTCATTGCCAAAATTTTTTTTGAATACATACAAAAATAATAAATGCTCCTCAGAACTCTGTCAATGTCTTACTACAGAATAATAGCTTGCAAATGATAACAGAGCTGAAACTGTGATACATCCACAATGACTGTGAAAAAGTGACCTAGTGGGTATGTGACAGACAGGCCAGAGAGGCAAACACCAGGGCCAGGACCTGGGGATCTGGAATAACTTAGCCAGCACCCACAGTTGCCATGCTTAGGTACAGCACAGCTGATGACTTTGAAATGTGTTGTATGCAGAACTTGCCAAGTGTGGCTCCACAAACACTGTTATTAAAGGAGAGTCTGTTTTTTTTACCAAATGTCAACTTTAAATGATGTGTGTTTAGATTTCTCAATATCGAGGCTCAGGTTTTGAAATTTTCTCTGAGCTTTGGGACACACTTTGAAGAGGAAGGGGGAGGCAACCCTAGAGACACACAGGATGTTTGGGACACATGAGTTATTATTATTTTAAGACTTCATCTCACACTCAATTTTTTGCAGGAAAAAAATAATATAACACCTGCAGTAGCCTAGTGTTTGGTAGTTAGTATTTCTGTAATGATTCAAAAAAGTCATGAAAGGAGAGAGAGAGAGAGAGAGAGAGAGAGAGAGAGAGAGAGAGAGAGAGAGAGAGAGAGAGAGAGAGAGAAGTTGGGGAAGGGGAAAAGGAGGAAGAAGAAAGAAAAAAAGAGAAATGGGGTTGAAGGGAGTGAGGGGGGCAAAGGAAGAGGAAAAGGACAGAGAGCAAGGCAGACTCTGAAGGTTCCAGGCAGCAAAATTGTCATTCTCTGGCTTTAAAATGACTGATATGTTCCTAGGTATGGGTCTTTACACCAGGAAATAATGAAAAAGTCTTAAGCATTTACCCAGTTGGTGGTCTAATATAATATGAACTTTTGTTCAATGAGGGCACCTGATGCATGTGAATCCTGAAAAAAGGTAAAGGATGACATTTCTGCTTCCATGGAAACAAGCCATTGCAAATCCAAGGATCCAGGGAATGTTTTTAAAATATTAACAATGTTTACTCGTTCATATGATTTTGATATTTTACCCATGCATTTTTAATTTTTCTCTCCCCCAAATATTCTACTATATTCTAACATTTTTGCACATTCTTGAAGTTCAAACTCAGATTTCACATCCCTCAGGTGCCCTTGCTTGTCTCCATAGACACTCTCAGATGCTTTCTCAAATGCTTATAGCACCTCTCATTTCTTCATTCATATTTCATTAATTCCATAGTTTAGTCATTTGTGTACTTCTTAATTTTGAATTTCTTTTCTTAGTGTATCCATATTTTAAGTCATAAGAATGATGTCTTCAGTAAAGATTTTTCTTTCTTTCTTCTTTATTTTTATTATATTTTTATTGGTGCACTGTAATAACTCATCACAGTGAAATTCAGAGTGACAGGAACACACATGCACAAAGCACTTGGTGTGTTTCAATCCAGATCCCAACTCACTTCCTTGTCAGCCCCATACATATGATTGAGATTGGTATTGATAACTTGATTTATGAACATTGCATTATTTGAACTATTTCCTTAATTTCTTTCAATGCTAGTATTTTAAATACTTGTTAGATAATTAGATTAAAGATGAGCAGGGCAGGGAATGAAATGGGACAGAGGATCCAGCCAGCCCTCGTGAGAAGAGATAAGAAGATTCACAGCCGAGTTGCAAGTGCCATTTTAGACACCTCAGAAAGAACACACACTTGGGCAGCTGAGGGAAAATTTCCAACGTGGTGGAAACAGTGCAGGGGCGTGAAAAGAGATAGTTTCCTTCCCCAAATGCATATACATGAGAGGGAAGGTTTCCAGAGTAAATAAATCCCACCAGGCACAGAGCTCACCTGGTGGAAACTCAGTAAACCTTTCTTTGATAAAGCCACATTTGGTTCTAGACCAGTAACTGATGTCAGGATTCCAGAAATTAACTCTGAGTCCTGAGCAAACTCTCCCAAAGGAGCACAGCTGCCTTTAGCTGCCCATGGGCCACCAATTTCCCACCTGGGCAGGAATCCCTTCTTTATCTCTGTGATTGAACTCAGAAAGCCAGCATGAAAATTTGCCTCAAACTAGATTTCCCCTGCCCTCTTTCATTTTCCCTTAACACTCTTTGGTTTCTCTTAGTGCAGACAATAAAATCTGAGTACCTACTGTCATTTAAGCCCTTTGCAATCTTGTTTTAACATACACATAGCAAGGCATACCTCCTTTCATGACTCCTTTCTTCACTTTCATCCTGTGTCCAGACTTACTTGCCATAACTGGAAGGTTCTCTTTCATACCTCCAGGTTGTTTCTTCTCTCTGCACACTCCAAATGTACAGCTAGACACCCTAGTCCAAATTATTATCATAAATTATTTTATTTCTCTTTTAAAAATTTTCCCTGCCATCCCTATCATTGACAGGATTAGTGGTATAGTATACTAGTCCAGGACTCACTGATTTTGTAGCTGTAAACCAGCCTCTCTCATCCACTGAAGCATGAAGAGTCTCCCCTCCTGCCTGCATGATTGCTTTTTGTTTCATTCTAACCTCAATCCACACATAGGAGAGCTCCCTGGGTTTGCCTAAGCCTTAGCTAGTGGCAGTTCCTTTCTCACAGCCTTGCTTGGTCCTTAGTGGTCATTAACCAGGGCCCAAGGACTACCCCAATTCAGAAGTGAGATGTGGAAGTGGTTTCTGCAGGAATTCAGGATAGAACCAACATTGAAGGCCAGCCCAGAGTCCTACAAAGTATATAGAATCCTACAAGCTAATGTTAAGCAAGCACATCCTCAGGACCCCCTCCACCCCTTTTTGACATTCTAACTCCGAGCCATACTCCCATCCCTTTTTTAATTTTTAGTTTTGAAATATGGGGCTCGTTAAGTTGCTGATGCTGGCCTAGAACCTGCGCTCCTCCTGTCTCAGCCTACTTGAAATACAGGTGTGCGCCACCATGTCTGCCTGTCCTCTCCCCGTTTCAAAACAGAAGAGCACCTATAATCTATTTGGGATCACTCAATTTATTTAACAAGTAACATAATTTTAAGCATTCGTTGTGTAGTAAATAGTGAAGATTCTGAAATGCATTTAAGTTTCCTTCTTTTTGGTGGGAGAGAAAATAGGTGAATAAATTATTTACAGGAACTCCTACAGGTAAGTAAAAAATCTGCTATAAATTTTAAGAAAAGAGGTAGTGAGCTTAAGATGTAGTCAAGAGTGAAGGTATCAAAATTGAGTAATAAATGCTTGGCTAGAGATATGTAACAGATATTGGATCACAAAGGATACATTGAGGTTCTGGATGTAAAAAGGAGGAGATAAAGCACTCCAGGTAAAGACAGTTTGCATAAACATGTGAATGTATGTTCAGGGAATTACCAACAGTCTGATATGCCTGTAACATAGGAGAAATGAGTAGAGCATAGACAAGTGTCTGTAGATGAGGCTTCCCAAACACAGTGTGTTGCCCTGCTAAGGATTTCCAATTTTATTTTGATGATTATGAAATGCATGGAATTTTAAAATATCAAATGGCATTTTAATATTTTAATTTAAAAAAATTATTTTAGAAACAGAATGAAGAGCTAGAGAAGGGCAAGACAAAATATAAAAAGTGGCATCATTAGCTGGCTATTATGTTGGTCAAGTTTAAATAGTATGAGGATAGTATAAGTCAGCATCACCTAGGAGAATTTGCCCCCAACTAAATGCAAATTGAAGACTCAGGTTGGAGAGGAAGATTTGCGCTTAAGGTACATCCATCAGCAAGCCATAGCATCTTCATATTAAATATAAACATAAAAAGGCAAGAAATAATCACTGAACATTTTAGGAAAACAAGGGCTACATTATATAGACACTGCATTCCTCAGGCAAGGGAACCAGCAGACTAGTTAGTAAGCTAAAAGGGCAAGGAGGAAGAAAAGTATCTTAAATGCCCCCCCAAACAACAACAACAACAAAAAAAAAATAAACAACACTGTGAAAAAAGGTTCAATGCTTTATTGAAATTAAAAAATGTAGTACTTCAAATTAGTGAGCATATAAGCATGTTCAAAGAGATTTTCACAAATGGAACAATAACAACAAAAGTCCAAGAGATGTAAGATTTAAAGAAAAAGGAAGAACGGTCTAGGGAAAAACTAGTAGTCCAATATCATTAGGAGATTGCAGACTGGAATGGAATGCTGAGGTGAATAATTAAAGAGCATTAATTACAGATAAGAAATATTTTCTGTTGAAATATCCCACCAGTACTAAGCTAAATCAACAGAAATGACTGTATTTAGACATGTGAAGGTGGACTGTCAAGTTGCAAAGAACTTGCACATCTACATCGATGTCTAATAATCATTTCAGACTTGGTTTAGCAAAAGCAGAATAGGGATGCCACTGCCACTGACCCACCCATGAGGCATCCAAAGACCTCCTGCAAACTCAGGGTCCAGATGTGGAGCAAGCAACTATAGAACTCCACACCCTAATCAGGTGGCATATGCCCACACAATAGACAGAGACCAGAATGCCTGGGATATCCAGATTGAGCCTGTTGTAGGGACACCCCAGCTCACCTCTCCCTCCAGAGCCAGAACAGCACTCAATTGTAAATTTAACTGCACAGCTGCAGGGGCCCCTGTGGCAAATGATAGACTCGATGGCCCACCCTTATAGTGGTTGGATAGGAGCACAAGCGTGGGAGGGACCCAGAGCACACAGGGCATACAGACATTTCAGTCCCCCTGGAGAATGTCCAGAGTTTAGATTGGACACCTGCCACCTGCAAAGGCAAAGAGAGAGAGAGAGAGAGGGGCCTATGGAAAGCATGGAGCCTCAGGCTTACACTGGGTCCAGATCCAGTGATGCCCTCTGCCTACAGAGACAGACAGCAGCACAGGGACAGGCCCTGTGGAGAGCTCAGAGATACAAGCTTGCAGCAGGAGAGGCACCAGCAGAACTCTGTGCCTGCACTGACAGAGAGAGACACCAGGTCAGGGTCCTAACCACTGCAGGTGACCCACGAGGGGTTCCACAAAAGGACATCACCACTATAAGACACTGAGCAAATAAGAATGCCTGAAATATGCTAAAAAAATCTAATATAGTGAGTAGATATTTAAAAGTTGAAAATATCCACAGAGATCCAAGAAGTCTGCAGAGGCCATATCTGCTCTGTAGTTATATACTTGCAGGGTTTTTTTCTTATTCTGTTTTGGGTTTGTATTGCTTTGCTTTATTTATTTATTTTTATCTGTTTGTTTGTATGGATGGATGGTTGGTTGTTTAGTTTTATTTTGCTTGTTTGCCTGATCTCTTCCTCCTCCCTTTTACAAGCTTCCCCCTCTCTCCTATCTATATTCTTATTTTCAACACTTTTTTCTCTTTCCTTTTTTCTCTCTGTCTCATATCAAGACCATTTCATATCACTATACCTAAATACTCTACATTGAGTATTAGAATTCCCCCACACATCCACTATCTCTAATCTCTACCATATATCACCTTAACACAATCAAACTCTCATTCTACTGGATCATACCTTCTACTTTACCCTATTCTTGCACCCATCACTGTAGCTTCTCCCCCCTCACCCAGCCTTCACCATTGAACACAACCTGCCCTTATATATACCAGCTGACACCTCTAAATCCCTACCGCCGAGCGAGATTGGACCAGAGAGGTGACTCACCAGAAAAGACTGCCAGACACCAAGTATAAACTCACCTCAGCTTACAGAAGAAATCAAAGGGATAAAAATAGGAAAAGAAGAACTAAAACTATCCCTTTTTGCAGATGGCATAATACTATACTTAGAAGACCCAACTCAACCAAAAGGCTTATAGAACTGATCAACAAATTAAGCAAAGTATCTGGATACAAAATCAATCTTTAAAAAATCAGAAGCTTTCCTGTATGCCAACCATAAATCTACTGAAAAAGAATACAGAAAAGAATCTCAGTCACAAATCATCTCCCAAAATAAAATTCTTAGGAATAAACCTAACCAAGGAGGTAAAAGATCTCTAAAAGAAAACTACAAAAAGTTGAAAAAGTAAATCAAAGAATGCCTTTGAAGATGGAAAGATCTTCCATGCTCTTAGATAGGCAAAATAAATATTATCAAAATGGCCACTCTCCCAAAAGTGATCTACAGATTCAATGTGATACTCATTAAATTACCAAAGTCACTCCTCACAGACATAGACAAATCAGTCCTTAAATTCATTTGGAACAACAAAAAGCCAAGAATAGTCAAAGTAGCTCTTAGCAACAAGAACCATGCAGGAGGCACCACAATACCATTCATTCAACCATTATTTATTGAGAAGCTATTATGCTAAATATACTATTCTAGATTCTGGAGGTAAAAATGTGAAATGGATGGAAGTGGAAAGCATTATGTTAAGTGAGATTAGTCAGTCACAAAAAGTAAAAAATTGGATGCTCTTCTTAATATGGGGAAGTTAGGGGGGAAAGCAGGCCATAAGAGGGACTCTAGACGAAGAAGGAGAAACCTTAGATGAGCAAAGAACATGATCTAACTGTAGATGATGGGGGAGGGGAGCCAAAAACACCCTAATGCACATGATGTATATTCACAAACATATCAGTCACTAAGTGGAACATGAGAAGGAGGGAGGGAATGGGGTAGGAATTGGAGAAGGGTTAAATGAAAGATGTGTGCATGTATGCCTCTACCAACTTGTACCTCACAAAGATGTATGATTACAATGCACCAATAAAAAAAAAAAAAGCAGAACAGTACCCCCTAAGACCTCCTAAGAAAATGTAAAGCCTATCCCTTGCCTTAAATAATAATCCACATAGGATATCTGGGTTAATTTTTTTTCTGTAGAAGATACTATTGGTGCAATTGGCAAAATATTAACAGAGCTTGTAGATTAATTAACATTTCTGTATCAATGTTACTTTCCTGACCTTGTTTTCATACATGGCTATATAAAGAATATCTTGTCTTTAGGAAATACACATTGTATACTTTAAGGATAAAAGCATTGTGCCTTCAGTTTATTTTTAGATCAATCCAAGGAATTATAATATGCATAGACGAAAAGTGAAAAGTCAATGTGGTAAGAATTATAATTGGGGAATTTGGGCAAAGCCTATATTGCAGTTCTTTATATCATTCATTATATCATTTTCACAGCATCTCTGTAAATGGTACATATAAAATTATTTCCAAATTAAAATATTACAAAAGCTAAAATAAAATAAATCTAAGGTTTGTTACTTATCACCATTTACATTGCTATGACTGATTCAAATCACATCAGCTGTCCCTGGGATTATTACAAAAACCTCATGAATTCTCCCTTGTTCAACTCCTATCTCCCCTGTAGACTATTCCCAAGTCAGCAACCACAGTACCCTTTCTTAAAAAAAGCCAGAAGAAGTTGTTCTTCGTATTCCCATTCTCCAATGCCTCTCACTTCACTTAGAGGCAAATCTAGATTTGGAAGTGGTCTATACCATCCTACAGGATGTAAGTCACCCTCCCATACGATGTCTTTGGCCTCATCTCCTACAATTTTCCCCTCATTAATAAATGCCAGTCATACATGATGACTTCTAACTGTTCCTCCAACATCACTGGCATATCCCTACCTCAGGGCCTTCACACATTAAGTTCTTTCTTCAGGACTGCTCTTTCTCCAGATACCTGCTGGGCTTATTTGGTCACCTTCTTCTTGTCTCCGGCTTCAGGTCACTTCATCAGTGACTTCTTTCTTGTCCTTTCTCCTTGAAATGTGAATTCTTGGCCACACTCACACAACATACCTCACCCTCCTTCTCTATTATCCTTCATAGCATGTGTCAATAATATACCATGTGTTTGCTTTGTTGCTTCCTCCATAAAAATTCAAGCAACTTGAGGACAAAATAAATCTGCTTTATTCACATTTTTACCTCCAGAATCTAGAATAGTATATTTAGCATAATAGCTTCTCAATAAATAATGGTTGAATGAATGAAACCAAGCATCTTATAAGTTTCCATTGAACACAAAAACACCAGATGCTCTAAAGAAGAATAAGAAACAAACTGTCATCAGATTCTTTAACACTGGGAAAATATCTGAATGGTTTTGAAAGATTATTTTGAATTAAAATTCTGTTTTCTACTAATAGCATTCAAAAGAATAAAGAGCAGAGATGTTTTCTGAAACCTGAACACTAAGAATGTTCACCTCTATGAAATCTTTCCTGAATTATCAATATATATTTCAAAATAAAAATGAGCCTAACTGGAAATATTAAGGACACCAAATAGATAGTAGTGAACCAAGGGATAAGTGAAACATAATTAAATCTAAAATGTTTATGACCATACAAAACTAAATACCAATTAATATCAACATTGTAGAAGTGAGAAAAATAAAAGCAACTTGTATGCTAAGATTTTTGTTTTACCAGAGAGGATGTTACCATTCTGTTTATCTGCAGAGAAACTAAAAAGTGTAAGTTTAAACTCTTGATGAAAACTACAGGGCAATCACTTCATGAGGGGAGGTCGAATATGCTTCTTACAAACTATTCAAAGGAAAAATGAAGCAGGAGGACCCTAACAATCCAATCACAATCAGGAAGGAAAACAGAAAACCAAGAAGCAAACATGGCTAGCAGACATATTTAGAAAGAAAATAATGAGAGCCACGCGTGGTGGCGCACGCCTGTAATCCCACCATTCGGGAGGCTGAGACCAGAGGATCTGCGTTCAAGGCCAGCCTCAGCTACCTAGTGAGGCACTCCACAACTTAGTGAGACCCAGTTTCAAAATAAAGAATAAAAAATAGGGCTGGGGGTATAGCTCGGAGGTAGAATGCCCCTGAGTTCAATCCCTAGTACCACAAAAAAAAAAAAAAAGAAAGAAAATAGTGAGAAGTTGACATATAATAAGCAAATCATGCTCTGTATGAATGGTTTAGAAATTGTTTCTTCTTCTACCTGTATAAAAGAAAAATTATGTTCTCAGCTCTGTGGATATACTAGATCCCAACTAAACTATAGTCTTTGAAGGGTGAATCTTATTGGTGAATAATCTCAAAGCTGTTCTTTAAAAAGAGAGGGACAGAGTGTGTCTAACCTAACTCTTAGTGATGAGGAAGGAGAAGACGAAATAAGAATTGACAAAGAATTAAGTCAAAGAGGCTGGAGGTGTAGCGCAGGAGTAGAGCACATGCTCAGCATGCACAAAATCCCAAGTTCAACCCTCAGCACCCCTATTCCCACATCCCCTCTCTGTCAAATTAAGACAGAGACTCGATGGTGCTGGTGATTGCCTCCATTTCTGGGGAAGAGCAGCTTCCTGTGTGGACAGCTCCCTGCCAGTACTTGGAAGCTCTGGGAGTCCTGGCCCTGTCCCAGGCATAAAGCCCGGTCCTGCTCTTGCTCATTGCTCTTTGCTCTTTGCTCCTGACTCTGTTCTTGGATTCACTTCCTCCTGCTGCACCCTTAACAGATGGGACCTTGGATTTCATTTCCTGACCACTCAATATGTGGGAGAACTGGTACTACTCAGATGTTTTCTTCCTGACATTTTTACTATTTTCTTCTCTAGCCACTGGCTAAATCTCAGGTCCTGCATTCCATTCCAGAACTATTCTCAGAACAGCTATGTGGTCCAGCTACAGTTGGACTCCAGAGTCCCAGAGAAATGCACCAAAGAGGGACATGTACAAGGCAAAGCCATGCTTTAATCCCACCTCCATGTGCCCTAACTCCAGAGTACCACTTAGGAACCAGGGCAATATCCAGCAGAGGCAGAACAGGCTTCTGGAGAAGAGGTGGCTGGTGGTCAAATGACTTCTCTGTCTTTGATACATCCTTGCAACCAATTCCATTGTGTTAAGTTTGTTGAAGAGGGATAGGAGCAGTAGCTTTAATCATGCACGCTGGGAAAATCAAGCAACAGTTTTTCCAAAATATATTGAGAAAAGACTGAGATGGCAGTTCCCGTATTAAGGACTATCTCTAAGTAGCTAAAAATCAAAACAAAACTAAAAGAAGCTATCTAAAAATATCAGGAGCAGGCGAAGAACAACAACAGCAACATATCAACTCTAAAGAAATCCATTTGAGAGAACTATATGCCTAAGTATCACACAAAAAATCCCCTCATGCATCTTTTTTTCATATTTTCACTCTATACAGTCATCTTCCTCTGCACATCCTGTTACAGAAGTTTGAAAAGAATCTTCTAAGTCTGCAATTACAATGGTAGAAAATGCTTGCGTAGGCAGTTCTGAGTAAAGATATACCTGTAGCCTAACTACAAAAACAAATCCACTTCAACCAAAGAACAGCATCCTGGCTTGAGCTACTATTTCTCCTGTCACTCGGGGAGTGAAAGATGGCTCTGACTTTGTCATTGGTGATGATACTCTTTCTGGAAACATAGACAGGAAGTGAGACCTACACTCCATGTGCTTGAAACTGAGGGATTCTTCTTTTGTTAAGGGTGAGAGCCACACTGCTCTATAAGAGATATCAAGACACCTGTTTACCACGTGATTCACAAGGACCAGTCCATGAGTGCTTTCCATTCCTGGGGAGAACGCTGCACAGATGTGTAGATCTGGAGGTACTGAGATGTGTTATAAATTCTGCTCCTCACAGATGTTGCCTAGCCCCCTCCTGGATATCTTACTTCAAAGAAATTTTGTATTGTCCAGAGATTGTGCTTTGTCCTCAGGAAATAAGTCTGTGGGTGGTTTTTCCTGGAATCCCTGAGTGCCAAGTGCCAGTGTGGCTTCTTGCCATCCTCATCACACAATCTGACTCTCGAAGAGAGAGAAACAATAAGCAGATAAACATGTTTGCTTAAACATTCAAGAGAGGAAGGCTCCAGGCAGACAGAAGTTGGTAAGGTCTCCTCTTTTTTGTGGCCTGCCTTCCCCTTCCCTCCCTCCCTCCCTCCCTCCTCTCCCTTTCCTTCCTTCCTTCCTTCCTTCCTTCCTTCCTTCCTTCCTTCCTTCCTTCCTTCCTTCCTTCCTTTCTTCCTTCCTTCCATCTTCACTTTTTTTCTTCTTTTTGGGGATTGAACCTAGGGGTGTTCTACCACCACCCCTTCTTATTTTATATTTTGAAACAGAATCTCCCTAAATTACTGCACACTGGCCTCAAACTTGCCATCCTCCTGTCTCGGCCTCCCAAGCATCAGAATTACAAGTATGCATCACTGGGACAGGCTGTGGTTTCACTTTTTATGGTTTCAGTTATCCACAGTCAACTGTGGTCTGAAAATATTAAATGGAAAATTCTAAAGCTAAACAATTCCTATATTTTAAATTGCATGCCATTCTGAGTAGCATGATGAAATCTTCCACCATCCCACTCTGTGACTCCCAGGACATGAATTACCCCTTTGTCCAGTGCTGTATACACCACCCACCCCTTGGTCACTGAATAGTCCTCTAGGCTATCACATCAACTGTTGCTGTGTCAAAATGCTCATATTCAAGTCACCCTCACTTGACTTAATAATGGTCCCAAATTGCAAGAGCAATGATGCTGGCAATTCAAATATGCCACAGAGATATCATAAAGTGATCCCTTTAAGTATAAAGGTGAAAGTTTTTGGTATAATAAGGACAGAAAGAAAATCTCATGCAGAGGTTGATTTATTAAGATCCAAGGTATGAGAGCAACTTCTGTCTCTGAAACTGTAAAGGAGGAAAAAGGAATTTGTAGGGATTGTTCATGTTATGTGGCTTTTGGCACTTACAGGCTATGTGGCGTTTGGCACTTACAGGCTCTGACCTTTCTTGGTGAAATCTGACCCCTCAGACCTAGGGAAGCCGGTGGGTGGGTCAAGGAAAGGCCTACCTCCCTCCCCCA